>PVJD01001189.1:0-295101 GCA_004026545.1 Mormoops blainvillei
TAAGCTGGGATGTATTCATTAAGTACCCGGGTAGCAGAGAGTGGGAGCAAGGTTTCTCACCATTGGAATGGGAGGTGACAAATAGGCAAGGGGAGGGGACTGGAGATATTCATGTGGTAATTCATTAGAGTAGAGACAGCAATATGAACTTTCTTAGTATTTATTAATATACAACTTTAGATACTTACATATGTGTATTGTACACACAAACATATCTCCTTGTGTAACTGGACAGCATGGGGTCTGGCTGCTCTTCACTGTGTATACACATACCTCAAAGATTGACGGGGAAGGAAATAGGTTTTTATTAACAAATTCACAATTTGAGGGGGCTGGGAGCATTCCTGGCCAAGATGACCGCTCCCTCAAAGCACAGAAAACCAGCCACTCCCAGGAAGATTAAAGTCCAAATCCATGTCTGGAATTTCCCCATTATTGCTTATTTGTAGCCCAAGGTTATTACTGAAATGGGTCTCTGCCTCTCCAGCTCTAGGCTGTCTCTTTCTCTGGTGCCGGAGTCACCATCAGCTCACAGCAGCTCTTGCCTCCCCATCTTGGCGCATTGCTCTCAGGATGAGAGAGTATAAAGGTAACCCAGGACCCGTGTGCCGGGCAACACTGACTCATAGTCTCCCAAGAGCCGGTGCCCAGTGAGGCCCACATCTCATCATGGGACCCCGCTTCCCGGAGCTGGCTTCTAACCAAGTGGGGCCTACACCCTGAGCAATCTCGGCATCTTCTTCTCCAGCCTGTGCATAGCAAAGCAAGGGGGCAGCTTCTGCTAGCCTTTGGTTTAAAAGTCATCTCCCAGAACCCCAGGCTCTCTGGAAGCCAGTGGGAGTATCTCTCTTTTCAACCCTCTTCAGGTTGCCATTTTGCACAAGGGAGTAGAAGCCTTGAACCACACATGCTCTGTACGAGCTCCCTTCTGCCAAGTCAAGAGATGCTTGTCTGCTCCAGGCAATCTCCCTCTGGTGGGCCCTCCCTTCACAGGGAGGGCAAGCCACTTTTAATCCTTAACTCTGTCTTAGGGCTTTTCTCCCTGCCCCCTGCCTTCTCCAGTGATTTTGACCTGACCACTCTGTTACACTTGGTCTGTCAGCTGAGAAGGGCCTAGAAGCAACCACATCCCAGGATTACTGAGCATACCAAACACCCAGGTCTTGGTATCTGTTACCCTCCCCGATAAAAGAAACTAGGGCTGATTCTACGGTTCTAGGGCTGGAGCAAGACATAATACAAGAGGATCTTGAAACATCGCGTAGAGCCAGGGAATAAAAAGTTTCTCAAACATTGAAAAATAAAAAAACCCAGAATAATTGCGTTACTTAATAGCAAGTGGGGTCCTGATGCCCACTGCCACCCTCTAAGCAAAATTCTGGAGGCAAGTGTTTGGTGGTAAAGAAAAGGAATTTTTATCCAAAAGCTACGCGATTTTGGAATAACAGCTCTCCACATGCATGAGTCACTTAAGCATATCAGTTAAGGCTAAACTCTTTAAGATCTGAGCTCTCCTATCATTCCCCCTGTTAGTTTTTAATTACCTTATTTTTATAAGATTAGTTTAGAAACTAAAACCACATAAGATACAAAAGCTACACAGTTTGGGGAGAATGGCAGGCTTCTGCCTCAGAGCTCATCCCCTCCAGAGCACCCAAAGAAGAATAACCCTGCCACCTTCTGCCAGGCCGGCCCAATCCTAGGCTGCACGTGGAGTTCCTTCCTGTCTGAAATCCCACCCATTGGGAAACGAAGGCAGCTGCAGCTCAATCTTCCAGGCATCCGCAAGGAAGGGAGCCCAGGAGCCAGTTTCTGCCCTCTTTTTTATTTTAAATCTTCCATGTGCTCTGGAAGCATTTAGCTTCTCAGCCAGTCCCACCCTAGACTGTTTGCCATCTCCTCAGGCAACCTCTTCCTATGGCCCATCCCTACTTCTCCCCAGTGATCTGATCAGGTCTCTGTATCAGTTGGAGTGTATCAAAGAGACAAAGGAGTCAAGTGAAAGAGCTCCTAAAGGCCAAAGATATGGCAATGTGTACAAGAAAACACAGTATTAGGTTATAACTCAAAGCAAAAAATAATTGTCCATGAGTACAAACTTATGTGTACCAAAAAACAAGGGGCTGTTCTGTGGAAAGTAACCTCACAGGGTTATCTGATTGATTATAAATTCCTCACTGGGCAGGTCCTGGTGCATTTTCACACCCCAGGCAGAACTTTTAAGTAAAAGGTTTATCTTTGCTTAAGCATGCCCCGTCCATTGTTTCTGTGCATCCAGGTTAACACATCTTTGAAATAGATAACCACCCTCAAAGGAGCACATCATCTTGTTAACTCTCCTGTAATCCAATCCCAGCTTTGCTTTCTCCCTCCTCCATGTAATCTTCTTTACATCCCCTCCTTAATTTCAAATGCATAAAATAACTGCAAAACTGTTCTCCTCTGGAGCATTGGAGATCTCGTTACCAGTTTGGCTCAAATAAACTCTTATAAAGATTCTCTACAGGTTTTGACTTTGATTAGACAGACATTTATATAAATAATTGAATGCATAAATAAATGTAGAAGAGACAAATTTTCAGTGCAGCAGAATTCTAAGTAATTTACGTAGATATTCTTCCCACAAGAAGGTGGAATGTAACTCCTGACTCCTTAAGTGTGGTCAGCAAATAGTTATTTCCTCAAAGAGAATATAGTGTGCAAAGGTCAACAAAAAGAGTAACTTCGCATTGTACAAGCAGTGAGCCGATAAGCACTCCCTCAGTTCAGTATCAATGTTAATACCAACAGTGATATCAAATTTAAAACTGTGTTCAAATTAAAAGTTTATTTTCAAAAAAATAATATTAGGCCATCTATAACTGATTTTTATTTCCCCTCCCCCTCAAATATGTTGAAACTCCTAACGCCTGTTGTGACTGTATTTGGAGATGGAGTCTTTATGGAGGTAATTAAGGTTAAAAAAGATGATAATGGTGTGGTCCTAATCCAATAGGGCTGGTGAGAAAGGGACACAAGGGAGTCTTTTTTCTCTCTTTCCCCCTCTCCCTCTCTACATAGAGTAAAGGCTGTGTGAGGACACAACAAGAAGGCGGCCATCTATAAACAAGGAAGAGAGGCTTCACCAAAAAACCAACCTACCAGTCCTCAATTTAGGTCTCTTCAAGCCTCCAAAATGGCCAGAAAGTAAGTTGCTGTTATTTAAGCCATCTTTCCTGTGATAGTTTGTTACGGCAGCCCAACTAGAGTAATCCGCAGTCATTAACAGTGATATCAACTTGAGTACAATGAGTCTGGAGATGCCAAAGTAAATTCAGAGACCAAATTAAATGTAAATATACTCGGAGGATATTAATGGATATGCTATTGGATGTACAACTGAAATAAAAGTAGAATGTATCTGCATATTGTTGGATAACTGATTTTGAACAACAGACAATCTTAATACTTAGAGGGAAAAATTGTTCTTAAGCAGCAATTGAAACTGTAACTCACCCATGGTTTAATAATTGTGTGACTCAGCATTTCCATAGTGCTAGAGGGTTGTATTTGATATATTGCTTCATTCAAACAAAGTATTTTATTTTTAAAAATATGATTAATGTTAGTAATAGGATTAGCTAATCTTCATTAACCTCTGTAATATATTTAATTTGGGAATCAAATAATTACCCCACTTGTGATTTAACTATTTCTTCCAAGTAGAAAATATTTCCATTTGCCTTATACTTTGGATAAGTTTCCTCTAGCTCCTGATAGTTTGGCTTGTATTAATATAGTTTTGAAATAGTAATTAAGTGGTATATAAAGTAATATAATCCAATACTACCACCATTATGCACTTCACTCATATTTGTCATGTATGAAAAGTTACACCCTAATGGGAACAATAGCTTGTAAAATGTAAATTTACACTAAATTAAAAAAGCAATAGTTTTGTTTGGGTACAAATTCAAATGACGGTGTTTAGAGGTATAGTGCCTGTTTTCAGCCTCATTAAAAAAATGAAATGTCTACCTTTCTTTTTGACTTAATTCAGTAAACATTGAAGTAATTTTCCATTTTACTTTAGAGAATGAATTTCAGGAAACACTGCCACCTACTCCAGAATCAACATTATTTGGAGGGTTTGTAAATTGGAGTTTTAATTACAGCTCTTCACAAAGAATAATGAAGTTACATAAAAAGTTCATTTTGTGAGGGACAATAGAAAGCTGTTAACTCAGTGAACTGACTTCACTGAAGGCATGATTCTTAATAACCTTAGTTAAATATCAGAGCATTATTTAATTAACTAAAGTAACCAATAATTGAGACTTGGAGCACTAAAATTTTTCATAAAACATGTACATTTCTGAAAAAGTAGAAGAGAGTTCACCATTTTATGTCTTGGCTGATGCTTTCATAAGCTAGAACATAGTTCTCTGGTGGCGGAGAGCTTTGTTTTCTTCATTCCTGTATCTCCACCACTAGAAAAGCAGTGACATATAACGCACAATCAATAAGTATTTGTTTCATGAATTAATGTGACCATTAAGGCTTTCAAAAAAATTATAAACTGGAAAATGATCATTGCTTTCATCTCAATAGACATTTTTCTAAGGCAGACATGCAAATGGCCGACAGGTACCCGAAACGCTACTCAACATTGCTAATTATTAGGAAAATGCAAATCTAAACTTCAGTTAGATAATTAAAATGCAAAACTAACATGAGACCTGTTAGAGTGACTCTTACTGAAAAAATTAATAAGTGTTGACAAAGCTGTGGAGAAAAAAAAACACTTGTGTCCTGTGAATAAAAATGTAAATTGGTGCAGGCACTATGGAAAACAGTATGGAGGTTCCTCAAAGAAATAAAAATAGAGCTATCATGTGATCCAACAGCCTCACTTCTGGGTGTTTATACCAAAACAAAACTAAACAAACAAACAAAAATACATACACAAAGACACTAACTCAAAAAGGTATATGCACCCCATGGTCATTGCAAGACTTACAACAGCCAAGAAATAAAACAACCAAGGTTCTGGATGACTAGATAAGTAAGTGTGAGTATGTTTCCATTTTTAAATATTCTATTTTAATATTTAATAATGAAATAACATTCAGTCATAATAAGGAAGGAAATCCTGCCATTTGTGACAACAGAAATGGACCTTGAGGGTGTTAATACAAACTAAAATAAGTCAGGCGGGGGAGAAAAGGCTCATACCATATGATCTCATTTACATGTGGAATCTTAAAATAATAAAACTCATGAAAAAGGGCAGGTTGGTGGTTGCCAGAAGCAGAGGGTGGTGGGCGAACAAAATGGATGAAGGTGGCATAAAATATTTTAAATTTTTTCCTTAAAGGTTACTGTGGAACTTATGACCCTTGAAGAACCTACATGAAGTGCCTCTTGACAAAGTTTGAAAAAGATAAAATTGATAACATCGGTAGTATAGATCCATACCATTATGTGGCTACTCTAAGATTATTAACAAAATTATAGATTGAATCGCTTAAACTGAAAACCACTTTTATATAAAATCCAAAAACCAAAGGTAGACAAACATTACAGTGAACAATCTAGAAATTCTACCATATGAAGATTTAGCTATATTTAAATTTTTGAAGGATTATCATATAGACACGAATACGATTTCCTCTTTATTGCTCCACAGGGCATTATTTATTTTGGAAGCTGGTTTAAAATCAACATAAGGAACACTTAACAACTATGGCTATGGATTTATAGAGTGAGTACCCACTGGTAGAGGAGACCCCTGGTACTGGATGTATTCAAGGTATGTGTGACAAAGATGCTTGACAGTCAGAGGTTTGAATAAATATTCATGAAGATTATACATTGTCCACAAGACTATGTTTCTTCCTACATATTTACAACAACCATCTATTTTGCTCTTTTAGAGTCAAAAAAGCACTAGCCTTGGAAAAGATATTTTTAGTTGGAGTACTGACTTTGCATACTAATTTTGAAAAATTGTATTATATTAGACCTGGAAGTGTTAATGCATTCTTTGGGGAATAGTCAGTGAGGATTAAACAAGATTTATAAATTCTCAAATGTGATATAAATCATGCATATATAAACCACTTATTGAGCCCCTATATACATGTGCAGTATATTTCCTTTCACTTATTTCCCAAATATTTATTTAGTAGGTCTATTGTTTGTTTACACAACAAACTAATCTCGAGAAATGCAGAAACGGAGAGTGCAGTATAAGCCTCATCAGCCTAACAGACTGTTTTATGCCCCTCATGATTTAGTCACTCTAGATCACATAATTCGATCTGTGTACAGAAAATAAAGGTTCAGATCATCTATCTTGGCATGGACTACTCACTCTCTGGTGGCACAACCAGATTAGAACCAGGTTGTGTAGTTTCTAACCCCTCGGTTTATGTTCATACTTCCAAAATATCCAAAGATACTCATGTGCATTTTCATTATCTATTTTCATATACTAATATTATATAGTAAATTATTTCAGTCACTACCTCTGTTAAAAATATAGTGAATTTTAATTTCTTGGGAGTTACAATTTTTTTCATTATTACTACTAGTGTATTTTCATGGTAAATACATAGAAGAAAGTTTTCTTTAAAACTTCTACAGTCCTGACATTATGCTTGGAAACATAATTATCAAGTTTAATGAAACAAAGACTTATAAGTCTGTCATAAGCTCACCCTGGTTCTTGAATTATCTCCAGTATTTGGGGGTTCTCGGAAGAAGTGGGAGGGAATCTCAGTTTTTAACAGCAGCAGGTCCTTGTGCCCAGGCCCCGTAAGAGGGCTTAGATTTTGTTGACAGCAGCAGTGTCAACACTCTTCACATGCTCCTTGAACTTGGTGATCTCCTCCTCTAGCAGGTCTGTCCTCGCCTTGTTGTCCTCCACCAAACAATAGATCTGCAGCTTACGGATGCATAGCCCACGGGCACCAGCTTGGAGCCCCCCACAGGTCAGCCTGTCCAGCTGAATGGAGCACTCACAGGCCTCTGGCTGGGCCACGCATGCCTCGTCATCCCAGGGCTTGACATGCAGGAGGCTGGGGACTGGTCCGCCAATGTAGGCTTCTCCCCTGCACACTGTTACAGCCACTCCTCCCACAGGCAGGCAGCCTCCTTGTCATTCCCCTGTCTGCCAGACAGAGCAATGTTATAGTCCCCATCATCTTCTATGGCAGTGGCCGCCTTCTTGGCTGGGGTGGAGGAGGAGGTGCTCCTCTTGGCACGTGGGCGACGTGTGTGCAGGGTCTGCAGGGCTGTAGCCAGGTGGGCAGGCGAGCTCTTCTCCAGCACCGACAATTATTGTAACCAATTAATTTAATGGACTGAACTCAGCAGGACATAGGAAACAGCTTAATTTTTATTCAATTTATATATTTTTTATTTGTATGGGGATATAATATGCATATAGAAAAGGATATGTTTCATATGTGTACAACTCAACAAATTTTCACACACTGTAAGGACTGTTTACACAACCCTTATGACAGATAAAAAATCCTAACACTACCAGTACTAAAAAGTACCCGTCATATTGCCTTCCAGTCACAATACCCCAGCTCCTAGGGTTAACAGCTATTTTGACAAAACAACAGAATTGCTTTGCTTGGCTTTTTATATTATATAGCTGACACCATGTAGTATGTACTCTTGTATCTGGCTTTGTTGGCTCAACTGTGTATAAAATTCATTCCATTGTGATACCCCAATTTTTTTTTATTCTACTGTTTATGAGTATGTATATTTTGCTAGTTTCCCCTTTGTGCTCATTATAAATAGTTCTAATATGAATGGTGTAATGCATGTTTCCTGTTCAAAGGATCTAGGCATTTGTACTGTGTCTATTCCTCGCAGTAGAATTTCTGGTTCTTAGACCATGCTGACATTCATCTTTGAAAGATATTGCCAGATAACTTTCTAATGTAGTCATGGTCATTTCTACTCCCACTTGTGAAGCAAGAGCTTGACAGCTCTAATTCTCTGCAAACATTGGTATTTTTCCCTCTTTTTCATTTTAGGACATCTGATGGGCATGGAGTAAGCTCACATTCAATGTGTATATCCATGTTGCCTAAGGAAGAGGGACATGTCTTCATATATTTATTGGCCAGTTATAAAATGTTTATTGGGAACTAAATATTCAAGTTTTGTCTATTTCCCTATTAGAATTTTATCAGGTAGTCATGTAGAGGATTTTTAATCTTGGAAATCTTAATATATGGTACTTGAAATCCCAAAAGAATAAATTCTACAAGATCAGCAATACTCATGTTTTCTTTTTTCTTCAACAGTGTATGCTCAGCTCCTAGACCAATACTTCTTCTGTTACTTGATTATCAGTAAATATTAAATTAATTAACATAAAAACCTTAATTATATTAAACTACATGTATTAAATTACTACATATAGCAGAGGTATATAGAAGTTAGGATTTAAATGTAGAAATCTATCTTAAAGTTTTACTTCTTTAAATAGTTTGTTTTTGTTAAAGTAAATTGATTATCTAGAAGAGGGAACTGGTTTGTGGTAAGTGTATTATTTAATTGTTTTCTATTCACATAGCAAACCTTTAGGGCTCCATTTTATTCCCCATCATGGAGCCTGACTCTACATTTCTTTTCCTTTTTAGAAAATCTCTTTGTCTTCTACTTGTACATAATTGTCATAATCAATCACAGCATTAATCTCAACAGCATTCTCCCTCCAGCTCTAACAGTCTTTTCAGCACAAAAGGTAGAAAAGAAAACACTGCTGCTTTCAGTTCCACACATTAGAGGAAGCTAGAAATCCAATTTCCTGATTCCCAAGTCAGTTTTCTGTCTGCTGCAAACATAATGTCACTGAGTGAACTTTAGCTACTATACCTGTAGAAAGTTCTAACATTCATAGTCACAAATCAACATGTGTACAGTCTTCTTCAAATTCAGAAGGTACAGATAAAAGGAAATAAGAGAAAAACAAAACAGCTTGATTTATAAACTTTCAGTTTACTTTACTTTTGAACTAAATACACCCTGTTTTCGTGGTATTGACACTTGAAGTTGCTAGAGTGTTTGCCTCAGACTAGAATAAACAGAACAGAGGACTGCTGGTTAGGAATAAGAGAAAAGGCATGGTAATAAATAAAGGCAAAGCCTGGGGCAATTGGAACAGAGGATTATAATTTTGGATTCCCACACACAGCTATACACATAAATATCCAGACATCACTTGTAATAAAGACAATACCTTTTGCAGAACATCATTAATAAATTAGAAATAAAACCTTCCACTGGCAAACTTTTTTATTTGATAGTAACATTGGAAATACTAAATCATCTATGTCCATTTCCTGCCCTGCAGGTGTTTGGCAGAGAGTGAAACACACAGGAGGCTTTGCAGCGCTGCAAGCCTGGGGCGAGAATTAGAGTGCCCCTCAAGGAGGACACTCCCGTTCCCAGGTTTCTAGGGTTTTTACTGAGGCTGGTTACTAAGGGTGCATAGAATTGCTAACAATTTCATCTGTTCCCGGGGTAGGGGAGGAGAGGGGTGAGAGAGCGGTCAGGTAATGCTCACCAGGACAACCAAGAGGGAGGGGACACTGGTTCCCCTTCAATGGCCACGTTCGTGCCAAGTTCCGCGTTTGGAACTCTGCTCTTGGTGTCACAGGTGCACGTACCAAGGGGGTCGAACTCCCACACATTTAGTCTCGTAAAATATTATTGTATTATAAGGATGTTGCAGAGAATAATACTGAAATTATAGGGAATGCTAAACAGTATACAAATATAGCTGGCATTACTCACATAAATATTACTAAATAAAATGACACACTAAAAATAGAGAGAGGCATTTTCATAAGAGAAATTTCTTTTCAGTTGCTAGTCAGCGCCATCACTACTTTTTTGGTTGACCACAGTGTGAACTAAAAGCAGGACTATAACAAAGAACTGGGGAAATTATTGGTAATAGCAGGTTCTAAATTTCTTCTCCCATCACAACATCAAACACCATAAAGAATGTTCAATAATAAATATCAGGATAGAATGCTTCTTTTGTAGCACCCTTTAAAATGATTATTTTTTAAAATGGAGAAGTATGAAAGTAATGAGTAGTGCTCTATACAATATTTTTTCTAACTTTTATAATATATGTGAACTTGGGAAATAAAAACATCCTCAGAAATAAGGTAGGTTAAGACTCTATTTCTTACTTTTTAATTAACAAAATATTAGGTTAATAACATTTTAATAATTATATCATTACAAGCCAATTCACATTTTCTGAAGCAGAGTTTATATAACCTAACCACATTTACAGTATTTATTGTATTGACAATAAAAACAATTTGGTCTCTGGGATATCAAATCAATGTTGTAGGGAAAATGTTATCAAATTCAGTATTGATGTCTTTCAAGATTCGAAGTAAAGGTAAACCAGATAAAAACACAGTTAATGAAAAATATATTCCCCTTCTATGGTATTCATTCAAGATGAATAACTGGTTTTTAGATCATGAGGAAAAGAAAATTTTGAAAGAGTTTGTTCTTACTTATAAGTACCAACCACAAGTCTTGTTTTGACTTAACTCTGACATTTTTGGTTATATAATTTGCCATGCTTTATTAATCTAAATTATAAATTTCTAATCTGAAGTATAAATCCAAATTTACCAGGTTTCATGTACAAATACATTTTCTAGAATGATAAATTATTTATATATAGCATATATATTGTTTTTGTAACTAATGTTGCATTAAATAAACCTGATTAAATGAGTCAGTATAAAGAATGTTCAAACACAGATGTATTATGGATCAATAATAATTTTAATGAGATCATGAAAAAGATCATGATAGTCAATTTTCTGCCAGATGTAGTAGACAGAAATGAAGCTGAAGTCCTCTTTCTGGTGTCCCTTCTGGTTATAAGCAATCTAATAGCAACACGGGTGCTGACAGTTTTACTGTCCATACTCTGCATCTACTGGCCAATGAAAGCTTCACAGGGATCAGAGAGTGTTATAGACAAGATAGCAATAGTTTCCTGCTCCCTGGATTGTGTTCAAGGGAGTGTTCTTGAAATCAGGCAGCTCCCTGAGTCTCGCTCCTCCAACCCTACAAACCATGTTCTCAGTAATTAATTTTCTATGTAGAATTCATAATAATTAAAGTATCTAAGGGGCCACATTCTTTCTGCACTGTATACTAACTGATAGGAAAGAAAAATATGTTGGATATTTACCAAAAAAACCCTGAATATATGCATCCATCCATACAAATGTCAATGTTAGACATAAAAAATAGAGAAACACATCATCTTTCAGAAAAGTATAAAAATTTTCTTAATTAATATATAGGATAAAAGAAATCCCAATCAGACTACTAAGAGGATTTTTATAAAACTATCAAAACATGATTCTAAAGGTTATCTATATACATAAATAGTTAAGGATAAAAAAATTCAAAAAAGGAAAGGGATGTAGCTATTGTTCCAGTTATTAAGGCATATCTCTAGACATTAAGACAGTATAACAGTGAAGAAAAAAATACTGTAAATAGATCCAAACAAAATAAATAATGGCACAGATAATTTTTATTATACCTAATCATACCTTGAACAAATTATCAAAATCAGTGAGGAAACTATAAATTAAACAATAAGTGACCTAAGAGGAAAAGAAAACTATTTAAATAAAAAAAAGAGTTTCGCTTCACACCACAATTCAAAACTAGTTCCAAATTGAGTGACAAACTAAATTTAGAAGGTGGTATCATGTATATTAAAAAGTTAATTGAAAGTCTATTTATAAAGCAATAATCAAAAAACTCCAGACACACAAAAGCCTTAGACCAGATGGTTTCACAGGAGAATTTTACAAAACATTTCAGGAAGAGCTAACCCCTGCCTTTCTCGGGCAATTCCAAAAAATCCAGGAAGAGGGAAGACTCTCAAACCTTTTTTAGGAGACCAGCATCATCCTAATTCCAAAACCAGATAAAGACACAAGAAAGAAAGAAAACTACAGACCAATATCACTGATGAACCTAAACACTAAAATCCTCAACAAAATATTGGCAAATTGCATCCAGTAATACCTTAAAAAGATAATACACCATGATCAAGTGGGACTCATACCAGAGATGCAAGGATGGTACAATATTTGCAAATCAATAAATGTAATATATCACATAAACAAAAGGAAAGACAAAAATCACACGATCATATCAATAGATGCAGAAAAAGCATTTGATAAGGTACAGCACCCGTTTATGATAAAAACACTTAGCAAAATGGAAATAAAGGGGGTATACCTCAACATAATAAAGGTTATATACGACAAACCTACATCCAATATTATACTCAACAGGCAAAAACTAAAAGCTTTCCCACTAAGATCGGAAACAAGACCAGGATGTCCACTTTCACCACTTCTATTCAACAAAGTATTAGAAGTCCTAGCCATAGCCATAGGCAAGAAAAAGAAATAAAAGGCATCTAAATTGGAACAGAGGAAGTAAAACTGCTGCTGTTTGCAGATGACATGATAGTGTACATAGAAAACCTGATAGACTCCACCAAAAAACTAATCGACCTAATAAGTAAATCTGGCAAAACAGCAGATACAAAGTCAATATTCAGAAATCGAAGGCATTTTTGTACACCAACAATGAAATATCAGAATCGGAAATCAGGGAAAAAAATCCCATTTACTATAGAAACAAGAAAAATAAAACACCTAGGAATAAACCTAACCAAGAAGGTTAAAGACCCATACTCAGAAAACTACACAACACTGAAGAAAGAAATCAAGGAAGACACAAATAAATGGAAGCATATTCCATGTTCATGGATTGGAAGAATTAACATCATCCAAATGTCCTTATTACCCAAAGAAATTAATAGATTCAACACAATCCCTATTAAATTACCAATGCATATTTCACAGATATAGAACAAACTTTTCAAAAATGCATATGAAACAATAAACGACTCTGAAAAGCTGCAGGAATTTTGAGAAATAAGAATAAAGCAGGAGGGATCACAATACTTGACATCAAACTATAGTATAAGGCCACTGTAATCAAAACAGTCTGGTATAGCCATAAGAACAGACGCATAGATCAATGGAACAGAATAGAGAGTTCGTAAATAAACCCATGTCTCTATGGTCAATTAACAATAGACAAAGGGGGAAGAAGCATAAAATGTAGTAAAAATAGCCTCTTCAACAAATAGTGTTGGGACATCTGGACACCTACATGCAAAAAAATGAAATTCGACCAACTTACACCACACACATAAATAAACTCAAGATGGATAAAAGATGTAAATATAAGTCATGACACCATAAAAGTCCTAGAGGAGAGCATAGACAGGAAAATCTCAGATATTCCAAGCAGCAATATTTTCACAGATATGTCCTCTAGAGCAAGGGGCATAAAGGAAAGAGTAAGCAAATGGAACTTCACTAAAATAAGAAGCTTCTGCATGGCTAAAGAAAAACATCAGCACAATTAAAAGGGAACCAACTATATGGGAAAATATATTTGCCAATGATACTTCAGACAAGGGTTTGATCTCCAAAATATATAAAGAACTCACATGACTCCACACCAGGAAGACAAACAATCCAATTAAAAAATGTGCAAAGGACCTGAACAGACCCTTCTCTGAGGAAGACATACACAGGGCCCAGAGACACATGATAGGATGCTCAGCATTGCTAGCCATCAGAGAGATGTAAATTAAAACCACAATGAAATACCACTTCACCTCAGTCAAAATGGCCATCATAAACAAATCAACAAACAACAAGTGCTGGTGAGGTTGTGGAGAAAAGCGAACACTAGTGTACTGTTGGTGGAAATGCAGACTGGTGCAGCCACTGTGGAAAACAGTTTGGAATTTCCTCAAAAAACTAAAAATGGAATTGCCTTTTGACCCAGCAATGGAATTGCTGGGATTATACCCTAAGACTCCTGAAACACCAATTCAGAAGAATATATGCACCCTAGTGTTCACAGCAGCACAATTTACAATAGGCAAGAGTTGGAAGCAACCTAAGTGCCCAACAATAAATGAGTGGATCAAGAAACTGTGGTACATTTACACAACGGAATACTACGCAGCAGAAATGAAGACGGAGCTACTACCCTTTGCAACAACATGGATGGAACTGGAGAGTATTATGCTAAGTGAAATGAGCCAGGTGGTGAAAGACAGATACCATATGGTCTCACCTATAAGTGGAACCTAATCAACAAAATAAACAAGCCAGCAAAATATAACCAGCAAGATTGAAATAAGAAACAAATTAACAGTAACCAGAGGGGAGGAGGGAGGGTGATGACAGGGAAAGGGAGGGAAAGGGTCATCAAGGAACATGCATAAAGGACCCATCAACACAGCCAAATGGGGGGAAGGATTGAGGGTGGGAATTGGGTGTGGGTGGAACTAGGGAAAGTGGTGGTGGGAAAATGTTGACAAAAACAGATAAAAAACAAAGTGATCAGGGGGAAACTGGGAGTAGTGTGAGAAATTAAGAAGCCAAAGAACTGGTGCACGCAGCCCATGGACACGGACTAAGAGGTGCAGGAATAATGGGATGGAGTGCAGGATAGAGGGGATATAGGGAAGGAAAAATGGGACAGCTGTAATAGCATACTCAGTAAAATATACTAAAAAAAAAAAAAAGAAAGAAAGAAAGAAAAGGAAGTCTATTTAAACATTTTGTAAATAATTTAAGAGTGGGTGTGGGCTTTCTTAAACACAAAGGGTTGCAACAAATCACAAAGAAAAATAAGAAAAATTTAGTCAGCATGCAAATGTAAACCTTTTAATGGAACAGCCTCTTATATCAGATTGAAAACAAAAAGAAATTAGAGAAATATTGGCAATGAACAAGACAGGCAAAGGGTTCGTTTAATTATACAGAGAACACAAAGTGAAAAAGAAAGCATGTTACTAGAAAAAAAATGAGAAAAGAACCTCAAAAGAAAATTTACTTATGTTAAGTAATAAGACCTGAATTTAAGACAAAATATTCTTCCTCACATTTTAAAAATAAGCTTCCAGAAATTTTCATTGTTATATAATTAGAGCTGCAGATAAATAGTATGGTATAAGAAATAAAATACAGTATTGTTTATAATGATAAAAATTAGAAACAATCTAAATTGGCACACTAAGGGAACTTTGAATAAACTATGCCATGCCTATAAAATAGAATAATAGGGGGCCATTAAAATCTTATTTTCTTATATTTAAGAGAGAAAATGTTCAAAACATAAGATAGTTGATGAAAATAAGCATCTAATACTTTGAGCAGAAAACTAGTCATCCCAAAATATTTTCATTTAAAAAATATCTAGCTAGCTAGCTAGCTAGCTAGCAATTTAGTTAAATTCATTCTGGAAGTAAATGCACCAGAATGTGAGTTGATTGCAGCATTATGGGTGATTTTTATTTACTTTATACTTTTCTGTATTTGCTATAATAGCATATAGTATAAATTGTATAATCTAACAAAAAAAGAGTAATTTAATCTGTATATTAGATATTATTTTTTCCATGTTGGAAACAAATGTAATATCACATATAAAGACATATAGCTTAAATGGTAAGTGCCCAATTGTATTTTCAGTTTAAAAGTAATTCTCCAAGGCATCATGCTTCTTACTCAAATAATATGACTACTGTGCAAGGAGAATTACTGAAACATTTAAAATCTGAGTGTATATTGCAATTTATAATTAAGACAAAAATACCATGTTGATGGTAAAGTATGTTATACCTTAGACAAATGTAAAGTAGATGTATTGCTAATGAAAAGAGGCTGCATCAACCCATGTTAGCTGTCTTTCCTGGTTTATATTGCAAGTCTTAGGCAGTGGAAATACAAAATTACATTTATACTTTCTGTACCAGTTCTCAATTTTTTTCAACCATTAAATGTAGATTATAATGCAATCCCTATATTTTTCCACAAGGTTTAAAACAGACTAAAATGCAAGACAGGAAAAAATTGGAAATTTAAAATAACAAGACAAATTGTCCAAGTCATACAAAATAGTCAGCTAATTTTTATAGTGTAAATTAGTTTAACGCTGAGGATTTATTGGGTGTCTTTGAATACAAGTGATAAATTTAACCTACACTAACTAAAGAAGGAAATGTATTGGCTTGTGAATTAGAAGTTTTCATGCTATGATCTTTAGGCAGTCTGATCCTGGGACACTAGTAATGTCAACATAACTTCAAATTTCTCAGCTCTGTTTCATCTGCATTAACTCCGTTCTCAAGGTGACTTTTACATTTAATTATCCAGAAATGTTGTCAGTTTTTTTTCATTTTTCTTCTCCAAGTGTGTGTTAGGCATATGGTAGGGGTCACATAAATATTTGTTGAGTAATTAAATAAGTTAATGGATTAATGAAAGAGAGACAGCCATAATAACTTCAGATTCCCATCATCTCAGTTTCAATTCAACAGAAAAAGTTTGTCCACCTATATTGTAGCCCCAGTTAAAATCTCATGCATTTTTTCTTTTTTTTTAGAGATTTTATTTATTTTATTTTTAGACAGAGGGGAAGGGAGGGAGAAAGAGAGGGAAAGAAACTTCAATGTGTGGTTGCCTTTTGTGCCCCCCTACCGGGGACCTGGCCCACAACCCAAGCATGTGCCCTGGCTGGGGAATCAAACCAGCAACCCTTTGGTTCGCAGGCCGATGCTCAATCCACTCAGCTACACCGGCCAGGGCTCATGCATTCTTTTTCACCCACCTTGGAACCAAATAATATTATTCTCTGTCCAGGAATGGGCAGAAACCAATCCCAAAAGATAATTGACTTACCTCATTCAAGGACTAAGGAATAGGTAGTGGTCCCAATAAAAATATAAGTACTGTTACCAAAAGAATATGGTACAGTTATTAGGAATTCAAAAGGTGGAAGTCACTATTGTATATCGTATTAATAAAAATATGTAGACATAAACTCAATCCTAATATTAAATTATGCCTATGAAACACTAAGTATGCCTCCCTCAATTAATAAGATCTAAGAAACATCTTATAAAATCATTCAGGGTTAATGCTTTGCAAATGCTTTGGATTTGGTTGGCTGAGCTAAGAGATTCCATGTTTGCAGTTGGCTGCTCAAAGTGAAATCAATAAATGCTTTTCTTCATGGAGGGGATTATACAGCATAGAGCATAAATCTAAAATGAAATTTTAAAAAAAGTGATGACCTGTTAAGACATATTGGTTACCTTTGTTATTAAAAAGTAAGAACAAACTACAAAAATGGATGACCCCACTCACCGAAGGCTTTTCCACTTACGTTCAGTAGCTTTCAATGGATTGGTAAAAGCACTTTTTGAACTGGTATCAAGGCACAAATCCATTGATGTACTCAAAGGCTCAGCTATCAATACAGAGTCTCCAGAATGTCTGGCACACACCGAGCACCTCCAGGCAATGTTTTAATGAAGAGTAGGAAGGCTACCTTTATATTTATTATAGACTTTCATCTATTGATTAAGAATTATACTAAATAATGAAATATGAAAATTGCCTATTGCCTTCTAATATTTCCATATGTTGATGATGAAACTCACTATGATACTAGGAGCTATTCCATAATGTCTTTAAAATTGCTTTGTAAACACTTTGCAGACAGACCCCTAAAACTTGTCTTGAGGATAGCTCAAATAAACCATTTCCTATTTTGTATGTATGGAAATTGAAATGTGAATGTTAGTGTTTGATCTTTGAGCCCTAGAGCTGTTTAGTTACTTGAAATACCTTCATTGTATTCATTCCACTAACATTTTCTGAGAGATTACTCTCCTGAAGAGCGTATGCATAGTGATTTACACTCCTTAAGGCAGTATGGTATACAGACACTGGAATCAAGCCCTTGGTATACTGCTTACTAGCTAAATGACCTTGGTAAAGTTTTTAAACCTTCCTCTGCTTCAACATCTTCCACTATAAGAGATATGGGATGCTCTATATTTATAAGGCTTTGTAAATAAGTTAATACATGTTAATAACTAAGGAAAAACTGTCTAACAAATGGTTTATAAATATTGACTAGTATTATTATATGTAAGGTGTTATAACAATCCAACATGGTAGAGATTGGTAGATGAACACCTAAATTATCTGGGCTACAAATGTATGACTTATTTTCTGTTCACTGTAGCCATGTGAGGTATGCCTGCCCTATTAAATGTTCCTTATATTCAGTGTCCATTCTCCTTTCTTGCTGGTTAGATGTTAATGCCAGTGGTAGCCTGGGATGGTACGTGGTGAAAATGGCAGTCTCTGACAACCTGGGTTCCTGAATGCGTAGATGACAACTGCACAGTTAACCTGTCCACTTGCCCAGGACTTTTCCACTGAACACAGATTAGAAGAAACATTTGAAAAATTTATACAGAACCATAAATGACCCAGAACAGCCGAAGTAATTTTGAGAAAGAAGAACAAAGTAGGAAGAATCACAATACCTGATATCAAACTATATTACAAGGCCACTGTAATCAAAACAGTCTGGTACTAGCATAAGAACAAACACATGGATCAATGGAACAGATTAGAGAGCCCCAAAATAAACCCATGTCTCCATGGCCAATTAATATTTGACAAAGGGGCAGGAGCACAAAATGGAGTAAAAATGGCCTCCTCAACAAATGGTGTTGGGACATCTGGACACATGCATGTAAAAAATGAAACTCGACCACCAACTTACACCACACACAAAAATAAACTCAAGATAGATAAAAAACTTAAATATAAGTCATGGCACCATAAAAGTCCTAGAGGAGAACAAAGAGAGGAAGATTTCAAATATTCCACACAGCAATATTTTCACCGATATGTTCCCTAGAGCAAGGGACATAAAGGAAAGAATAGACAAATGGGACTTCACCAAGTTGAAAAGCTTCTGCACGGCTAAAGAAAACATCAGCAAAATGAAAAGGGAACCAACTGTATGGGAAAATATGTTTGCCAATGATACCTCAGATGAAGGTTTGATCTCCAAAATATATAAAGAAGTCACGCGACCCCACACCAGGAAGACAAACAATCCAATTAAAAAATGCACAAAGAACCTGAACAGACACTTTTCCAAGGATGACATACAGGGGGCCCAGACATATGAAAGGTTGCTCCGCATCACTAGCCATCAGAGAGATGCAAATTAAAACCACAATAAGATATCACTTCACACCGGTCCAAGTGACTATCATAAACAAATCAACAAACTACAAGTGCTAGTGAGGTTGTGGAGAAAAAGGAACCCTAGTGCACTGTTGATAGGAATGCAGGCTGGTGCAGTCACTGTGAAAAACAGTCTGGAATTTCCTCAAAAAACTAAAAATAGATCTGCCTTTTGACCCAGCAATTCCACTGCTAGGACTATACCCTAAGAATTCTGAAACACCAGTCCAAAAGAACCTATGCACCCCAATGTTCATAGCAGTGCAATTTATAATAGCCAACTGTTAGAAGCAACCTAGGTGCCCATCAGTAAATGAGTGGATCAAGAAACTGTGATACATTTACAGAATGGAATACTATGCAGCAGAAAGAAAGAAGGAGCACCTACATTTGCAACGGCAAGGATTGAACTGGAGAGCATTTTGCTAAGTGAAATAAGCCAGGCAGTAAAAGACAGATACCATATGATCTCACCTATAAGTGGAATGTAATCAACAAGACAGACAAGCAAGCAAAATATAACCAGAGACATGGAAATAAAGAACAAATTGACAGTGACCAGAGGGGAGGTAGGAGGGGAATAACGGAGCAAAGAGAGGGAAAGGTTATCAAGGAACATATAAAGCACCCGTGGACAAAGACAATGGGTGGCTGGCAGGTTGAAGGTGGGAGGTGGGGGTGGGTAGGATGAGGGAGATTAATTGGAGGAAAATGGGGACAACCGTAATTGCACAACAATTTTTTAAAAAGAAATAAATTTCTATTGAGAAGGGCCATTACTTTGGGGGATTTTTTTTTTACTATATCCTCTGCTCTTCTAATTAATACAAATAGCAAGAAATTAAAAAGATCCTTAAGATACATTGGTTTAAGAAACTTTTGAAGATAACTTTACAAATACTCAAAAATTAAAAGTTCGATGTTGTTACAAATACACAAAAATTAAAAGCTCAATGTTGCGAAAAGTTTTTAAGGGAAAAAATATCTTGAATTACAAGAACTCAGGGTTTTCAGGAAGACTAGAAATAATGCTGGCTTATGAAATCTCTGCATGTTTTATGCAATTGTGCCTTTTGAACGGTAGCCTCAAAGAAGAATGACATCATGACAAACACACATAGCTTCTCAGGCACAAGGAACAGCATGAACAATGAAGCAAGGTGAGAAAATGCCAAATATTTTTAGGGGAGCAGCAAAAACTAAACTTGCCTGGAGTAAAAGCATGAGTTACCAAGGATAGAAACACTATTTAAGATAGAGTTGATATGGAATTGAGAACACATGAAGATATTATAGTGATTGTAGTTATAATTAAGGAAAATTTTAACCCCTTCATGATGTGACTTTTGATGTATTTTCTGTTGTGTACTCTGTAATTCAGGAATATCAAACCCCTTGAATATCCCCAACTTTTGCTATTTCATATCTGTATACCTTTGTATACTATGCTTCTTTAATTATAGTACCACCTTGCTTAGGTGTCATCTTCTTCAAGGAAACTCGCTTAACTTTCTCCAGTTTAAATCTTTTATTTTTTAGAGACTGCACTACATATATAAGTCTGGTACATAATACATGTCCAATAACTATACGTTTAATGAATATACTTCCATAGATAGACCCACACTCTGTATCGATCTTTATTACAATGAAATTAACTCATGAAATACTCTTACAATGTCTCACCCTATTTTGTATAGCCAGCAGTTAGCACATTTTCTGGTACATGGCATACCATTAACAATGTTTATCGAACTACTTGATGTGTGGTATGGATTAATACATTGAGAAAAGAGAAGTAGGGAAACTCTTCAGAAATGTACCTAATTCTCATCCTTAAATAAGCACCATAAGGTATCTTTCAAATTCACTGTTCATGTTATTAGATCACCAAAAAAGCAGCACATAACTGAATTAGTAGCTAATACAATATGAATGAGTTTGGGATGCCATAAACCATTTTTAAAAGCATAGTGTTCTTTGGATTGATGTTTTTAAATAGTAATGAGACTAAAGCTTTTGTTTTCTCAGAAAAGTAAATGGCATCACAGCAAATAGAGATATCAAAAGTTCTATTATGCAGGTAATCATACACAATCTAAGGTAGATGTAATTTTTAAATATAATATTAATATCAATGAAAATATGACTTAAGGTATGGTGCTACTTAATGTTTTGAAGGCTTATCTGCCAGATGAGACATTTTGTGAGGAGTGGAACCTAATTGACCAGTTGTCTCTGGCCACTAGAATTTTAGCTATGCTTGTCAGTTTGGCCAGTTTGTTTCTTTTGAAAGTATTTATGTTAGGTTTTTTTTAATTGATGAGTTGGAATTAATAGAATCCTTATGATTCAGTTGTATAAACAATCAATTTTAATGTTAGTTTACTAGAATTGGTAGAGACTACAAAATATACATGATAAGACAACTGTAGTTGTAGAATCAATAAAATGTTCAAAACAAATTCTTTGTTCTTAAGTACTAGTAAAACTTATATGCATGAACCATTAAGGAAATGTCAAATTTTTCTCTTGCCATTTTGTTTAACATGTATTGATCATATTTTAATAGAAATGACATGCAAATTTCAGAGACACCTCAATCTATGTAATTACAGAATACCCAGTCCTTAAATATTGAAACTTTATCATGTGCACTTATGTAACTCTAATAATTCATGATACTATTGATCCTGCCAAGATTCCCTTAAATACCATGGTTGCATGTGATTGCCTGGGAGTGGCTTCTATGATGGAATCAAAGGGAATTTATAGATTTCCTCAACTCTTAATGAGAGTAAAACTGCTTCCACACAGTGAGCACATCATGAAAGATGTCACTTCCATTTTTAGAGGTTATGTCATCATATGATTATATACTGTGTTGAAGTATTAAGTATTTCCTCAAGTAGTATCAAATAAAATTAAATAAAGGTGCTCACTTATTGTCTTACTTTTTTTTTTACATTTTTTTGTTTTATATCCTCTTAATTTGGTTTACATATTGAAAAAATAGAGGGGTAGGAAGAGTAGGTTTACAGTTGTTCATATGGAAAAAGACACACAGGTTACGATTATTACAATAGCTTTATTAACTCAAAAGAATGTCACCCACTTATGTAAACATACTTTTGCCCATCCCTATATAATAAAATAAAATAACTGATGTTTATACACAGGCTCTATAACTATTCTACATTGAGAAGCAGGTGAAGAGCACCAGTTCTGGAGCTGGTGAAACTAGCTGTAATCTCAGTTGTGTCATATGAACTTAAACAAGTTACTCATCCTCTATTACTAAATTTTTTCACAGAAAAAAATGAGAAAAATAATAGTATTTGCTTCCTATGATTGCCATAAGAATTAAATGAATGAATAACATACAAAACTCTTAAAAGGCAATCACCATAAAAGAGGTTGCTCTTGGAATATACAGTGGTTTGTCCTTAGTATGGGACTATATTAGAATGAGTGGAAGGCTTGAATTACAGAATATTTTCAAATAATATATCATATCATATGTATTATATATCTCTGATTACTAAAAAAGGCATGTAGTTATTTAAAGTATTGAGTCAAAAGCACTTCAAATGTAATTTCATTTGGCTCTTTAAAAACTCCCTAAGAAATTTTCTTTCAGGTACCTCTCCTATTTATTGTCCTTAGTAAATATTGCTAAAGTTTCACCAGTCTTCTCAAAGCTCCATATTACTTATGCCTCAGTCTTAGCCTATTTAATGAGCAAATCAAGAACATCAACCAAAAACCCCTTCAACTCACTTCTGGGCCCAAAACAAAGCTATTATGACCCACTTTGCCTTTTCTTCTTTTCTCCTCTTTCAGTGAGAGAATATTCACCAGTTGGTTCTTTGTTTAATCATCACTCACCTCAACAGAAAGACTGCTCTAACAATCATCAACTCTGTACTGAAACAAATCTCCTTAGATGTTTATAAATACCTGAAGCTCATTATATCCAAAACTAAATTTGATTATTAATTCTAATGATACAGGGAGATTTGACCAGATCACTGGACCAAGAGGGGCCCCAATGCAATGTGGGGGAAGCTGCATTCCCTGGAGTGAGGGAGAGGTGGCAGAAAACACCTGAAGCAGCCCAGCAGTGTGGCTTAACCCTGGCAACCAAGTTAGCACAGCACATGATGACATATTCCCTCCCCCGGGGGAGACACAGCAAGTGGAAGCCTTGCAGAGAGTCTGTGCAAGGATAGAGCATGATGGACAAAGGGAAAACCCTCCTACCCGCTTCTGATTTCTGATTGAAGGGGAAACCAAAGGTTACAGAAGCACATAAATCCAAAGGTTAACAGGGCAGCAGCGGGAGGTGCTGACCTGACAGTCTAGCCTGAAAAAGGACAGGGCTGGCTGGTGAAGCTGGACTCATCCAGAGCACATGGTATTTTGGGCCAGGAGATTTAAATGGAGTGAGAGCAGAGACTGGCTTCATCTCTTCCTTGGGAATCCATGCACAGATGCATGGGCGAAGTGCCTGCTGGCCCCAGGGGCTGAGGCAACTTCGGACCCTGCAGATAGGGTGCCTGCATGACTGGCTGCAGCAGTTGGCAGTGGCCCCAGGCCCCTAGAGTGGGAAGCTGCTGTGTGGCAATGGTGGCACTGACCCTACATGCACAGACTCCAGGGAGAGAGACTGAAGCTGGAGAGACATTTGCTTAGAAGCCTCAATCTACAGATAAGGATGGAGCAAGGCTTCTGGACATGGTTTTTGGTTCAGAGTGGGGGACAGCTGGGTTTTGTCCATGCGAGATTGGCCTGGAGTCAGGGAATGTTCCATTCCATTAAATTGTGCAGCACCTTGATAAAGGCCTTTTTCCTTCCCCATCAACATTTGTCTTATGCTTGTGTTTGATGGTGGGCAGCTGAACCCCACTTTTGTTCAGTAACACTGGTAAGCCATTTTTCTCACTCTCTTCCTCTCTCAGTGAATTGGATAACCATCTGTCCAGATACCCGAACTTGACCCTGTAGTCATCCTTGAATCCTTTTATACCCAACACATTTAAAAAATCCAAAAACCAAGTTGTCTTTTTGCTTTAGATCCATTCTTCTCCACTCTCTCTAAAATTACACTAGCTTATGTACCATCATCAATGTTCTCATGTTTAAATAACTGCAACAGCCTGCTACCAAGATGTCCTACTTCTAGATAAGGTATTAAAACAAACAAACAAAAAAAACAATAACACATGTAACACACCCGTTTCTGGACAAGTGGTATGTTGGAGACAACACCTACCAGTTCATAAGAACCAATGTTATTCAGGGATTTTTTTGTCCAAACATTGGTAGCTTGAAACTGGCCATGGAGCAAGTATTTGTACAACAGAAGTTAACAAACACTTCAGTGGATTTACGAACACACAACAAGTCTCCACTAGGAATCAAGATTAACATATTTAAAGCGTAATTCTGATGTCATTCTCATGCTTAAAATTGATGAGTGGCCTTGTTCCTTTCCTGATCAACCCTGGAGATTGCAGTGGAGCAACAAGACTTATCAATTAGCACACACACCATCGCTGCTTGTGTACTTGGCAAACCGTCTGTCCGTGTCAGCAGACATATCACACTCACCCTTGTGCCTGTCCCAGCTCAATAGAATTACCAGTTTCGAAATCTTAGAATGGTCTATCACCTGCATCTCTCCTGTTTACACACACAGCACACACATGTGTGCACACACGTGCACAGACCCCTCTACTCCAGGTACTTTATGCCTCGTTGCAGGTCATATTGCCTTATGACTCTGATCCCAGACATCCTTTGTAATCTGAGCTATCTGGCAACTCATCCCCACCCCTTTCCTTCCTTCCTGCATGGCTGGGGCCCCATCTGCTCTAGGGTGAGTTAAAAAACCTGGCATCATATGTCTAGCTTAGTTCAATCATTGGTGACAAAAGAAGCACTGGGTCATCATCTGTCATCAGAAACTAGGAATAAAAATGCACCCCCCACCCTGTTCAAATGTAGTTTTTACTTTGCTTTTTACAGAGCCATAAGCTAGAGTTTGACTCTCTGGAGTGTTTCGATATGTAGGGGAAAATAAAGTCATAAGACGAATAGCTCTGGAAGCAGAATTTGGCTCATTTTACCATTCTCGCCATCACCACTGACAATAAAAATGATAAACTTATGACAAGTTACAGAAGTAGATTTTTAAAAGGGCTACACGGTATGACCTAAAAAATAAAGAAATAAAAATAAACTTAAGTAAGGTCTTTTTACTCCCCGTCATTGTGCTGAATAGGGATCTAATGGTAGAAGTGAGAATCATTGCCGATAGCCTACCATTGAGTCATCAGTCACTTGGAAACATACAGGTCACCAGATAACCTGATAATTGCCTTCAGCACTTGACCATCAATATTAGAATCTTTGTGTCAATGACAAATGCTCCCTGGCTCTAACCCACTGTTATCATGCACATGGTGACATCAACAAAGAGGATGGTAAGTATGGACCGTCTTGCCAGCTTACTAGCTCCTGTGCACAAGCTAAACTGAAACTCCCAAGAGACCGGTGGCCAAATTACTTTTGACCACATGTTTGATGTATAGTTCATTAAGTGAGCTGTGACAGTTTGTGATGTCTTTAAGTAATCACAGTTGAATAAATATCATATGCCATAACAAAGTATCAAAACATGGTCTACAACTATTATTTCTAAATAAAACAAAACTCTAAACTCCATGAGGGCAGAAACATTGTCTGTTTTGGTAACTACTGTACCCTAACCACCAAGAACAGTGCTTGGCACATTCTAGAGGCTCAGTGTGTGTAGATTTAATAAATATTCAGCAGTATGAATGTACTGTTGGAGGTGCACAGAGGAGGAAATTGATCATTATGTTTCAAAAGTGCCAGACACTGTTCTACCCCCATGATACAAGGGAAATCACCAGTTCTGCCTTCAAAGCACACTCTTGTCTGGATTCGGTCCTAAAATGCTGAGCAAGACCTTAGTTTTGTTTTCCTCTGAACACCCAGTGTAGAACTTACATGTCTATGCTTCTGTCCAATGTTTATTGCTTATTGTAGGAAGGCAGAAAGTGAAATCACAGTATCATGATACATGATTCAGGGTTGTTTGCTGCCCATGCAAACATAATTGGGAACTTAAAGGCCGTATTTCCTCTTATAGTTTTACAAAACATTGGTTGGAAGAAGGTCAAGAGCAATATGGAGATAAAACATAATTACCTAAAATTTCATGGGAACCTCATGGGCCACCTTATGATCAGGTTAAAAAGTCAATCCATTTTCTGGTGATAACCCATTCTTTGAACCTGGGACTGTGACCTTCAGCAAGGGTAGAGAAGGCTCTTGAACACTGACTGCCTTCATTAATTACTAAGACTTACAGATTCTCCCTTTTAAAATCCCTTGAAATCATTTCACCTCTGTTGTTTCTCCTGCCATTCACTAGGCACTCAGCCCTTATTAACTGGATTATAGTCATATCCTTCTAATTCCATGAACTTCCATCTATTGTTACCACAGTGATTCTACTAGAATGTAAATTTAATTAATTTTATGCTTTTTATATCCTTTAATATCATTGGGATATCTTTTAGGATAGATTTTAGACTCTACTTTAAGGTAGTCCTTCTAATATATATTTGTATTATGAATACCCAGCTTTACAAAGAATCTATTGCCCCCAAAAGAATTTAGAAATACTCCCAAAATTTTGTTATAAAATATGAGACATGTACTATATATAAAATGTAAGGTATCATGAGTTATATACTATAAATAAAATGTAGAAGAATTTTCTCATAATTCTAACATTATTGGCAGATTCACCCCCTACTATAACTATTCATAGCACCCATAAAAGTTTCATACATATTTTTCTCACTCTTCTTTTTGTTGTGTGCTGTTTCTGACATTTCTAGACATGCAGCCCAAAAAGATAACTTGGCATTCCATGCAACATTATAAGTCTTAGATACTGAGAAAGGGTTAATAATTCCTACCATATTTTTCCCAAGAATCTTGTCTCTTTTCTTTTACGAATTTTCAAACAGTTCTCCTTCCTCATTAAGTATTTAAATTGCAGGAACAGTCCGTATTATTGCCTTGTTCGTTCTACATTTTACCTGCTCATATCCTTCATTGCATGCTCTCTGGGGCAGTAACTTGTTATTTGTCTAGGATTCGTCCATCACGTACATTTCCTGTCTGAAACAGTAAGTAATAATAACCACCTGGTAGTTGTAATGTAAAAAAAGCAGCATGAACAGAGCTACAAGGCAATTATGATTCAGAATGTCACAATCATCTTGGGCACTCACATTTGCATCAAAGTGGTAGAAAGTCCAATTGCTCTGTCCTCCCCATCTAAAATAGTCAGCATATCTATTTATTTCTTTATGCTATGCTATTTAGTTTTCCTTGTTCTTTTTTTTCCCCAGTACATACTAAAACCCTATCTTCTATATGGTAAATTTATAGTTTTCTTGGGTGTATTTTATTACTGCCAGTATATTTTCTGACAGTAATTTTAGATTTGTTTCTATCAGCTTTTATTTATTGGTTTTATGTGATGAGGCTTCAATCTGGACAGAAACGCAGTAATGTCATTCAACTTCTGCCTGTTTTTCTTTGTGTTACAGGTGTTTCTTTTTTTAAATGTAATTAAAATTTACTATTGAGTGATCTTGTTTTCAATTCACCCACAGACTAAATTTTTATCTTTTTTTATATCATCATTTTTTATTTGCATGCTTTCTCTAACACAATATAGATTAAAACAGGGGAAATTCCATTGTAATTCCTACGATTATAAACAAATGTCTGTAAAATAAAATTATGTTTAGATCCCAGCTGATTACATTGAAACAAAATAGTGTTGATTTTTACAAATAATTTTATAAGTAATTCTACAGAAGAAGAGCCTTCCATTGTGTCTAATCATATAGTATCAGATTGAACAAGGAGTGGCCACAAATTCCTCCCTCGCCCTAAGCATGCATCTTCGCAATGTGAGTTTGCTATCAAAAGGTGAGCTCTCTCTCTTCTACCTGTTGCATCTGCATTCAGCCATGTGACTCACTTGAACTAAATTGCACATTAACAAGTGGGTATAGAAGAGGCCTGGAAAATCACATTTACGTTGTGGCTTGCTCCCTCTTGGGGTTGGGAACATTTAATCACCTTTCGAGGAAGCCTAGGTTAGCTTAACGGAACACAAGGAACTACATGAAGCAGAGACAAGCCATACCAGTTAACACTCCATAAACTTGCCAACTGCCAATGTGAAAGTTAAAAATATACTGGACTGTGCAGCTCCAGTCAAGGCACCATAGACATCAACCATGATAACCTAGACCAGAGGAATCGCCTGGAAGCTGACCCAGAGAATCGTGAATAAATGAAGCGGTGGATCTTTTAAGTTTTGGGCTACTTGGTTATGCAACAATACATTGATAAAATAGGCAATGGTTTGCTCTTTCTATTATGGACAGGTAGAAAAGCCAGTGATACAATGTACACCCTCAAGTTAACAGATTATCTTCTTGTTTCTTGCCACCAAGAGGCACTTCTCTTAACTTCCTTTACTCTTCCCTATTTTTTTTTTGTCTTGACCACCGAAGTAAATGCTATCCAAAACACAAAACCACCCAAGAAAATCCAATGATGGATGCAAAAACAAAGTTCAAAAACTAGAAAAGAGGGTTGAAATGTGCACATTTTAATTGCTGTCATTGCCATTGATTTACTACTAAATCTAATACTACATCCATATATTTCTAGGAACTCAGAAAACAAACGTGGCTTATAGAATCATTTCAATTAAAGGTATTTTCTAATATGTGTTCCAAAAAGATACAGAATCGTTCTTCAAAAGGTCATGTCTTTAATAAACCTTAGTACCTGAAGCCCAGGGCCTGAAAATAAATGACAACATAACAGGTCTTTGTATAAGCAATGAAAATAGTTTCATCCAGTACTTTAATCTATTGCACTCTGAATTAATACAAGCTATGCTTGTAGAAAAAAACAAATGCTTTCTGAAGAAGAAAACACAGATGATTTGTTTCTTAGACTCTTTCAGATATTAGATGTTTGCTTCAATATTTTGGCAAGTGCTAAATTACATATGATTCCAAGTTCAGTTTTCTATTTTCATATAATCTTATTCTATGAAAGTGTCCTAAGAACTGTATCTTATATTTTTATAGTCTTTAAATTTTCCAAAAAACTTTCTTTTACATCATCTACTCTTTTCTGCCTCTTTATTTTGTAATCTTTTTTATTTTTTTTCTTTTTTTTCATTGTACTTTTTCCATTACCACTTATTCTTCCTATACCCTCTTCCACCTCCATTCACACCCTGCACCATATAGTCCCACATTGTTGTCCATCTCCATAAGTTCTATCTCTTTTTTTAGTCTTGATCCCTCCACCTCCCAACTCTTCCCAGAGCAGTCAGCCTGCTCTCTACCTATGAGTCTGTCTCTATTTTGCTTGTTAATTCAGTTTGTTCATTTAATTCCACATATGAGTTAAATCATATGGTATTTGTCTTTTTCTGCTTGGTTTATTTCACTTAGCATAATGTTCTCCAGGCCCATCTATGCTGTTGCAAAAGGTAAAATTTTCTTTTTTATGGCCAAGTAGTATTCCATTTGATGATTGTACCATTGCTATTTAATCCACTCATCTACCAATGGGCACTTTGGCTGCTTCCAAATCTTGGCTACTTGTAAGTAATGCTGCAATGAACATAGGGGTGCATAAATTCTTTTGAGTTAGTGTTTCAGGTTTCCCCAGATAATTCTCGGAAGTGGAATCATTGGGTCCTAAGGCAGTTCCATTTTTAATTTTTGAGCTAAGTCTGTACTGCTTTACACGGTGGCTGCACCAGTCTGCATTCCCACCAACAGTGCACTAGGGTTCCACTTTTGTCCACATCCTCAGCAGCATTTGTTTGTTGATTCATTGATGATAGCCACTCTGACAGGTGTGGTATCTCATTGTGGTTTTAATTTGCATTCCTCTGATGATTAGTGACATTGAGCATCTTTTTAAATGTCTATAGACCATCTGTATGTCTTCGCTGGTGAGGTGTCTATTCAAGACCTTTGCTCATTTTTTAATTGGATTTTTTTTTGGTGTTAAGTTTTATAAGTTCTTTATAAATTTTGGATATTAACTGCTTATCAGATGTAGTGGCCAATATGTTCTCCCATTCAGTGGGTTGTCTTTGTATTTTGTTGATGGTTTCCTTCGCTGTGCAAAAACTTTTTAGTTTGATGTAGTCCCATTTGTCTATTTTTTCCTCTTGTTTCCCATGCCCAAGGAGATATATTAAAAAAAAAATAGTGCTACAAGAAATGTCCAGGATTTTACTGCTTATGTTTTCTTCTAGGAGTTTTATGGTTTCAAGTCTATCATTTACGTCTTTAATCCACTTTGAATTTATTCTCTTGTGTGGCATAAGAAGGTATTCTAGTTTCATTTTTTTGCACATATCTGTCCAATTTTTCCAACACCATTTATTGAATAAACTATTTTTAGCTCATTGTACATTTAAGCCTCTCTTGTCAAATATTAACTATAAAGGCCTGGGTTTATTTCTGGGCTCTCTATTCTGTTTCTTGATCTATAAGTCTGTATGTCTCTTTTTATGCCAATACCATGCTATTTTGGTAACTGTGGACTTGTCGTATAGTTTGATATTAAGTAGCATGATTCCTCCAACTTTGTTCCTTTCAAGATTACTGTTGTTATTCGGGGTCTTTTGTGGTTCTATATAAATGTTTGGAATATTTGTTCCAGTTCTGTGAAATATACCATTGGTATCTTGAAAGGAATTGCACTGAATCTGTAGAATGCTTTTGGGAATATGGACATTTTAATGATCTTAATCCTTCCTATACGTGAATACAGTATACGCTTCCACTTATTTGTATCTTCTTTAATTTCTTTCTTCATTACCCTATAATTTTCCTGGTAAAGGTGTTTTACATTCTTGTTTAAATTTATTCCTAGGTATTTCACTGTTTTTAAAGCAATTGTGAATGAGATTGTTTCCTTAGTTTCCCTTCCTGGTAGTTTATTATTGGTACATAAAAGTGCAATTGATTTCTGGATATAAATTTTATATCCTTCTACTTTCCTCAATTCCTTTGTCAATTACAGTAGTCTTTTGTGTGTGTGTGTGTGTGTGTGTGGAATCTTCAGGGTTCTCTATATACAGAATCATATCATCTACAAATAATGACAGTTTTACATCTTCCTTTCCAGTTTTGGATGCCTTTTATTTCTTCTTATCTGATTGCTGTGGTTAGGACTTCAAGTACTATGTTGAATAAGAGTGATAAAAGTAAACATCCCTGTCTTGTTCTTGATCTTAAGAGAAATGCTTTTAGTTTTTGCCCACTATGTATTATTTTGGCTCTGGTTTTGTCATATATTGCCTTTATTACATTGAGGTTGTTTTCCTGTATTCTCACTTTGAGAGTTTTTATCATAAATGGGTGCTGGATTTTGTCAAAGGCTTTTTCTGCATCAGTTATATGATCACTTTCTTTATCCTTCATTTTGTTTATGTGGTGTGTATCACGCTTATTGATTGGCAGATATTGTACCAAACTTGCCCTAGAATTCATCCCACTTGATCATGGTGTATGATCTTTTTAATGTATTACTGTCTTCAGTTTGCTAATATTTTGTTGAGGATTTTAGTGCCTATGCGTATCATGATTATTGGCATATAACTTTCTTCCTTTGTGGTGTCTTTATCTGGTTTTGGAATTAAGATAATGCTGGCTTCGCAAAATGAGCTTGGGAGTCTTTCCTCCTCTTAAATTTTTGGAACAGTTTGAGAAGATGTGCTAGTTCTTCTCTGAATGTTTGGTAATAATTGCCTATAAAGCCATCCAATCCAGGTAGGAGGAGTTTTTTGATTACTGCTTCAATTTTACTGGTTATAACTTGCCTGCTCAGATTCTCTGATTGTTCCTGATTTAGAAATGGAAGATTGTATGTTTCTAAGAATATATCCATTTTGTCCAGGTTGTCCAATTGGCAAATAGTTCTTTTTTACAATCCTTTGTATTCCTTGGTGTCAGTTGTTACTTTTCCTCTTTCATTTATGATTTTATTTGGGTCTTTTCTCTTTTTTCCTGATGAGTCATGTTAAAGGTTTGTCAATCTTGTTTACTTTTTCAAAAAACTAACTCTTGGAATCATTGATCTTTTGTTTTAGACTCTATTTTGTTCATTTCTGTTATGATCTTTTTTATTTCCTTCTTTCTAGCCGCTGTTACTTTTATTTTACTTTTTCATAGTTATTTTTCAAGTTCCTTCAAGTGCAAGTTAGATTGTTTATTTGAGCTTTTCCTTGTCTCTTGAGATAGGCCGGTAACACTATGAATTTCCCTCATAGGACTGCTTTCCCTGTGTCCCACAGACTGGGGTGTTGTGTTGTCAATTTCATTTGTGTCAAGGTATCTTTTGATTTCTTCCTTGATCTCATTGTTAACCCATTAATTGTTTAGTAACATGTTATTTAGCTTCCATGTCTTTGTGTGTATTTCAGTACTCTTCTTGTGATTGATTTCTAGTTTTATAGCTTCATAGTCAGAGAACATGCTAGATATTATTTCAATCTTCTTCTATTTACTGAGACTTGTTTTGTTTCCTAACATATGATCTACCCTAGAAAGTATTCACTTAAGAACATACACTCGAAAAGAATGTATATTCTCCTGCTTTGGGTTGAAATGCTCTGAAGATATCAATTAAATCCACTTGATCTAGTGCGTCATTTAAATCCACTGTCTCCTTGCTGATTTCCTGTCCAGAATATCTATCCATTGATTTCAGTGAGGTGTTAAAATCCCCTACTATGATTGTATTTCTCTCAATTTCTCCCTCTATGTCCATCAAAATTTGCTTTACATATTTCAGTGCTCTTATTTTGTGTGCATAAATGTTTACTAGGATAATATCTTCTTGTCGGATTGTTCCTTTTATCATTTGTAGTGTCCTTCTTTGTGTCTTACTGTAGCTTTGGTTTTAAAGTCTATTTTATCAGATATAAATATTGCTACCCTAGTTTTTTTTTAATTACCATCATCATGAAATATATTTTTCATCCTTTACTTTTAACCTGTGCATATCTTTTGTTCTGGTGAGTTTTATATATGGGTCTTGTTTTCTTACCCTTTCAGCTATTCTATGTCTTTTGTTTGGATCATTTAAGTCATTTACATTCAAAGTGATTATCGATAGTTATATATTTATTGCCATTTTATTTTTTCTATTTTCCTCTGTTGTTTTTGTCTTTTTCTTCTTGAAGCAAGCCATTTAACATTTGTCATAACATGGTTTGGTGACAACAAACTCTTTTAGGTTTTTCTTCTCTAGGAGGCTCTTTATTTCTCCTTCAATTTTAAATGATAGCCTTGCTGGGTAAAGTAACTTTGGTTGTAGGTCCTTGCTTCTCATCGCTTTGAGTATGCCAATTCTTTCTGGCGTAAAATGTTGAGATATCAGTTGGCAGTCCTATGGAAACACCCTTGTAGGTAACTCACTGACTTTCCCTTGTAGCTTTTAAGATTCTCTCCTCTTTAACTTTTGTCATTTTAATTATTCTGTGTCTTAGAGTGGACCTTTTTGGGTCCTTTTTGGTTGGTACACTCTGTGCTTCCTGGGCTTGTGTCTTTTTCCTTCACCAGGTTAGAGAAGATTTCAGTCATTATTTCTTCAAGTAAGTTCTTGATTCCTTGCTCTCTCCCTTCTCCTTCTGATACCCCTATGGTGCAGATGTTGTTATACTTCTTATTGTCACAAAGGTCCCTTAAACTATTCTCATTTTTTATTCTTTTTTTTTTCTTTTTGCTGCTCTAATTTGGTGAGGTTTTTTTTTCTATCTTGTCTTCCTAGTCATTAACTCAATCCCCTGGTTTCACCTAACTTAGTGTTTATTCCTTCCAGTGTATTCTTTATTTCAGAGATTGCATTCTTCATTTCTGACTGGTCCTTTCTCATGGTTTTTATGTTCTTTTTCATGCTGTTAAGCATCCTTATAATCATGACTTTCAACTCTATATTTCATAAATTGCTTGCCCCCATTTCATTTGGCTCTTCTTCTGAAGAATTGTCTTGTTCTTCCAATTGGAGCCTGTTTCTTTGTCTCCCCATTTTGACTGTTTCTTTGTGTTTCTATGTATTAGGTAGACCTGCTATGACTCCTGGTCTTGGTAGGGTAACCTTAAGTAGTCGGTGTCCTTCCAGAACCAGTGGCACCATCTCCCAGATCACCTGAGCTGGGTACTCTAGGAATGCCCCTTGGGCACATTACATGGGTCCTCCTATTATAATTGATTACAGATTGCCTTTGGCTTGTTTGTGTATGGGATCAACCCTTGGGCTGACCGACTGTGGGGCTCAACCTCCAACACAGTGTGCAATTGCCATGCAGGTTCTGATTACAGAAAGCCATTTTTGCCTCAGCAGCGCTTGGTGCCTGCCAAGATCTCCCTGTGTATATACTATTTGTGAAGCTCATTGATCTTACTCTGTTGTTCTCTGAAGCTGGCTACTGGGTGTGTTGGTTTTGGGTCTCTTCAGAAAGACTCTGCTGAGGACCTGTGACTGGCCCTGGCCAACCTGTTTGGATCTATCAGCAATCCACTGCTTGTGTCTCCCTCTTCTGGGCCTGGGTGCATGTGGAAAGAGCCAAGCTGTGCACCAAGCCCGGCTTTTACCAGCACTGGGCCTGGGGGTAGGTTAGCAAAAGTATCAAAGTACCCAGAGATCTGCCTCCACCTGTAGGCAGCCCATTAAGCTTAGTCACTAAAAGAGTTTCCAGCTGTATTCCTTAGCAGGGCTTAAGATCCACAGGGTGAGATGAAAGGAATTCCTGTGGGTGGGGCTATTGCTTCCCCCCAGGTGATGCCACATGGAGGAGAGTGCTGAGCCCAAGAAAGATGGCTTCTGCAGTATGGGGAAATGACTCAGCACAGGGACGTGTTGGCTCTCTCCTCAAAGCCCAAAGCCTCTGACTTGACTCACACAGCCCTAGTTTGCTCTGCCCTCCCTACACCAGAGCCCAGGATGAGTGGCTGTGAACAAAATTTTGTGAATTGTCCCTTTAAGATGGTGGTTGTGTCTCTAGTCATCTCTCCCTGGTGGAGAGAAGCCTTCCTGCTTTTCATGGCTGGGAGTTATGGGGACACATTTCCCAGTTCTGGTGTTCTAGGCTGGAGAGACAGGCTTGGGGGCTATACCCCACACTTCTCAGGTGAATAACCCCACAGCTGAGATATTCCTCCAGAACTTCAGCAACCACCCAACAGAGTAGCCAGTTCTCTTGCACCTCCATACTTCCTAAGAGTCTTGATTTGGCTTCTTCTGTAAGTCCTTGGTTATGCAGCTTCTCTCCAGCTAGTGTTCAGCTGGTTATTCCGGACGATTGTTCTATAATTCAGTTGTAATCCCTACCTGGTCCTGGGAGGAGGTGAGTGTAGCTTCCACTTAACCTGCCACCATCTTGGATCTCTTTATCATTTCATCTTATCCAAACAAATCCACCTTGAATTAGGCACATTTATTTTTCTATTTTATAGATAAAGAAACTGAGGACATTAAAGAAAAGTAGATTGCCTAAGATCTGTTCATTTGTTCAATTGACATTATATATTCTCTAGCTCTTTATTTTTTTTCATTCTAGGCACTGCATTGGCAGTAGGGATATACTGATAAATGGTGATCAGACACATGTTGTCTCTCAGCTGGTCCTTCCACACAAATCTCTTTCCTCAATCAGGTTATCTCAATTCCATCTGCAAGGCCCAGCAAAACTCTTATCTCTAGGTCACACAAAAATTTCTACAGAGACACCTGAGATATAGCACCAAGGAATATTTACTGAAAGTTTCTCTCTAATTTTTATCAAAGATCTAGTAACCTTTTTCACCTAATTTCTTGACATCATTGTGAATGTAAATAACCAAATTTCAAGAGGTAGATTCCTATGTTGAAGTCTGAAGTCAGCCACTTTTACCAGTTCTCCAAATATGAGAATATTACTTTATGTACCCAAGAATCAATGTATCAATGTCCTCAACTGTAAAAAAGGAATCTACCTCAAAGGATTTTCATAAGTTTCAGATCTAACACATGAAAAACACTTAAAACAGTAGGCACACAATACATGCTCATTAAAACTAAGTGCTTAGTCTTATCTTAGTCCCTGCCAGCACCACAGCAGCACGTGTGACTCTCAGCTCTCATTAGAACTTAATTTTCTCCAACTCAGCTTAATTACCTACTCCAAAGCTATTCTGCTCTGATGGCTAACCACTTAACCTCAGTTCTCACCCCTAATCAGGTTGTGCTAAGGCCTGGAGCCATCTGTAGTAGCAAGCTTTTGGTTAAGGAGGCTGGGCACATAAGGTCCTCTGTCATCTGTCAGCTCTATTATTAACTGCTCTTATCTTCTGAGTTACACTTGTGGCAGGAAAATCATACTGGTGGCAGCCCCAGACTCTCTACTGAGATACCCCCTGCCACCATTCCTCTCTTGGGCGTTTTGCTATCTCACTGTTTCAGGGCCCACGTATTTCCATAGGCTCTCCCTTCTATTTTCCCACTGCCCAGAGTAATTTCTCCCTGATAAGAAAAATATTCTTTCCCTCTCATCAAACTAGTTACATTTGCTTTCCCTATTAGGGTTTAATTTTTTACAGAAATAGAAAAGCCCCTGAAACTATTGTCTTTCTCTTCCCCCATCCATCTCTAAATAATGAAAAGGGGAAACATATACTATAATGCCTCAAAATATTATTTGATTTCAAAGTTCTGGTCCTTCAAAGTCTGAGACTTGGTAGCCAAATATACCACGGCCTGTGGAGAGATTTCGGTGATGCCTGTTTATGCTTCACTTCCATATAAAAAGAGCATTTACTCTGGCTGGTATGGCTCAGTGGACTGAGCACTGGCCTGTGGACCAAAGGATCATCAGTTTGATCCCCACTCAGGGCACGCGCCTGGGTTGCAGGCCAGGTCCCAGGTAGGGGGTGCATGAGAGGCAACCACACATTGATGTTTCTCTCCCTTTCCCCCCACTTGTCTTCTGTCTAAAATTAAATAAATAAAATCTTTTAAAAAAACCAAAACAACAACAACAACAACAACAAAAACTGTTTATTCCCAATCATCTGCCACATCACTCTTCCAGTCTCAGACAGGAACACTGTGGCCCTTTTACCTCTGAGAAGTCTGGTTCCAAGGAAAAAGCCTAAAAAAGGATTTTTTAGGCCTAAAGACAGGCAAATACAGTCATTGGTTACAGTCCTACGCGGAGAGCTGCTCTCCACACAGACTTGGGCGCAGCCAGCTCACTGCAGTCTCTGGAGCCGCGGTGAAGGTCTCAGGTACTCTGCTCCACCATGTTTTTCTGGATGCCCGCATTAGCCAATGCACTTCATTCAGAAGCCTTTCACAGGCCACCTTCAAGCGAGCCCTCCCAGATGCCTCTGCTGAGACCTTATGGGGAAACCATACCTATCCCTTCTTCAGCCTCCTCCTTGGACTCTCACAGTAAAACATGTGATCTTTGCTTTCATTTTCCCTTAATCAAGGATTCTGACACCTGGCAGCTTAGCTCTCCCTGGTTCAACCACGCTCTTGGCAACATCCCATAATTAGAGGAAGCCTGGAATGCTGTCTGTTGCTATATTCCTTCTAGAACTACATTCTTTCTATCTCATGTAATTTTCTTACATCTGCTACTGTTTCCATGGCCTCTTCTCTACTCCCTGTACGTAAATCTGAATCAGGCTCCAGGATGGTCTGCCCTGCTCCCCTGCAGATAACAGGGGCCTCACTAGTGCTCCATAGATTATAATATGTGATAGAATAAGGATTTCTCTCCCAACCCCACCATCTGTCTTCTGCATATATGCTTTAGATACCAGAATATTCCTTTTTATGTTTTAGAAATTTAGAAACCAAATTAGATGGGTATATTATCTGCAGACAATGAGTTATTTTTTCTAAGAAATTTCTCATACAGTTTGTTGTACTATATTTGAAGAGTAATTGCACCCTTATCCCACACTATAAAGTTTGACCCAAAGACAGACCCAATATATGGAATTCATGAAATGTCAACAGATGTTTTAAGTAATCTTATCAGCTTTGCCACTGAGACGAGGCTGAGGATGGCAGTCATCTTCAGGCATAGTTCCACCTAAATTTTACTTGCAACAAACAACAATTTAATAAACTTGTTAAAAATAACTTGCTAAGAAAAATGTTTTAATGAATATACATTAAAATTATTCTAGAATTTAATATAATGTGTCATATTACCTTTTTGTAATCAGTCTCACAACAGGCCAGGCCTTCAGATGTAGGGAGAAAATGGGCTTTCTATAATTTCCATAATCACTGATCTCTCAATTATTTCTCCTTCTCACTTTTATTTTCCCAGCAACAGCCACAGTAGGAGCTTACTGTAATTATTGAAATCTAAGTCAAACCCCATTTCTCCCCCTTTGCTTTTCAAACACTTTCAACACTTTTATCACTGATTTCTTGCAATAAATTATTTTCTGTTTGAAAGGTACAGTAGTTTCTGCTTTTGTCTGGACAGTGACAGATGTACTGTGGTTGTCTGCAGTGATAGCTACTATCATGTCATCTCTGTCTACTGCAAGACAATTCGATTCCAAGAAGTGAAGAATGCTTGTCAATGTGAAATTAAATGGACTTAATCTTATTGGTTTATAAGGTAATTCTTTCAACATCATTCTCTTTGAATCTTATAATGCTTAAAGGATAGGGTAGTTAGAAATATTTACAAATATGTAAATCTATACATATGAGCCTTAAAATATTAATTGATCTGCTTAGGGTCATAAAGCTAATTCATTTATGGCACAGCTATGGTATCAAAGATCTTTAGCTATAAGAAAATAAAACCAACTCTGGATATTTTAAATATCCATAAAATAGTATCTTAAAAGAATATTAGGTAATGCATAGAATGACTGGAAGGCTCTGGTACCAGGTTTGAAAAGTGGGCAGGAGCAAAGTGATGCTGGGTGGCACATTGACTAAGCACTCAGATAGCAGAGCCGTACCACTTGGGTTTGAATCTCAACTTTGCCCCTTTGTATCTGTATGATTGCAGGTAAATTGCTTGTATCTTCTAATTCCTATTACTTCACCTATGGAATGGGAATAAAAATAGTGCCTACCTCAGATAATTCATAAAAAGAATAAATGAGTTTAATCATTACCAATTGTCTAGAACAGTATTGGGGCCACAGTGAGATCCAATAAATGTTAAAATGAATAAATGAAAATCTTGCCAGATGGAAGATGACAACCACTTTCTCTCCTCTGCATTGGTTCCTACACTTCCCACCACTGGACACTGGAGGCTGCCCCTGGCACCACAGCACACGTGCAGCTGGACACATGTGACTTTCTCCTCCACTGCCTCCAGTTACCAAGCCCTGGTTGCTGGTAATAAGCCACATATACATGCTTTAGCTTCCGTAAAGCTTAAAAGATCTTGCTCAGGTTCTCACAAATGCTGCAAGGCCCTTTCCAACCAAGGCCCATACAGTAGAAAATTCTCCAAACATAAGAGGGGAGTTTATTTGATGGGCCGATCCCCCGGCCCAATAAAAAAGGAAGGGAGAGGAGGACGAAGGGAAAGAGGGCAGAGAAAAATGTCCTCAAATGTTCTCTACGCATTCTTGGTACCGAAGGTCGCTTTCTTTGCTTTCTTGTTTGTTTTTGTTTTTTAATCTGAGGATGAAAGGATACATAATATATTATTACTACATATTAGTAGCAAGTATTTGGAGGGGGATGGCAGCTTATGCATCTTTTGCATTATCAAAAAATGTAACCCTAGGACCGGCCCATACTTAGAGATTCATATCCAAGTTCTGTTATTCTGAATGTTGGTAAACTTTGAACAGATTAAACTTCATTTTCCTTCCTCCTTACATCTTAGCATCTAACTCTACTCAGTTTCCCTCATGTTTTGAAACAAACAAACAAACAAACAAACAAACAAAGAGCTGATAGACATAGTGAGTCAAAATAGAGAACTTTATTTTTTTGTCACGCGATAACCAGCAAATTCAGTGCACCCGGTGTAACTGCTGGGGCACATATTGTTCTTGCCTGGAAGGTTGTTCTTCACTTCAAAGTTTTCAGTTCAGCTGAGTTTTACTGCACGTAAACAGGGATTAACACCTTTCTCTAACCTCTCTTTTTTTATCTCTTTTCCCGATATATGAAACGGATAAGGAGTACCTTGCATTCATAGCACATATACACAAAATGTGACTCTATAATGATGGGTATGATTTATTCAGAAATGCACTGGGATTTAAATATACGAACAAGTGCTTTCTAACAGTGTCTCCTTTAAAGTCTATTGCTCTTTGAATTCTATCACATCTGGAACTCCTCTTTCAAAAATTCTGTCTCCATCATTTTAGAGCCTACAAAAATTATTCTCTTTCTCTAAATCACATTTTTATTAATCATATAAAGATAATACCAATAATATAACTTTTTGTTATATTATTTATTAGACTTAGTGGTGAATAACTTTAGCAAAAAAAAAAAAAAAAAGTAAAATATAATCCGTAATATAAAAGTGATTTTTCCACTAAAGAGCATTTTTTAAATTAGTCTTGCCTTTGCAAATAATTACTAAGTACATATTTTGCTGTATGGCTTTTTAAAACCAGTCTTATTTGATTATACCACATCTTGTGGTTGTATTATTCATAACAGATAAAAAGAATCTCATTACCTTAACACGTATATAAACTGCAACTGATTTAAGGTCAGATTGCATCCCGTCTAATCAATTCTGTCAGCCCTGGTTTCTTGTTATCTAACCATGCATACTTACCAACAAAAGAAAAATATAATGTATGGAAAGAGAAAAGAAAGTAAAGAAAATAAATGATATAGCTCTACCATTGCGCAGGCAGCTCTTTAACCCCAGAACCTTCACGCCTCCTGGCTGGATTTCTCAGAGAAACAACATCTAGAAAACTAATTCCATTTCCTTTAGAACTCTCTAAAACCTTCAATTAAATTGTATACATACACAGAAGCTGAACCAAAGGTCACCTACACAAGCAAACAGGGAAAACACATAATTGTAAAACATTCAATAAATGTGTTTTAAACAACTGCACAGAATGCACCAGGTTAACTTCCAAATTACATAGTGGAGTAAGGAACGAGCCTAGATAACTGGCACATATTTGCTTTTTCCTCCTTCAACCTCTCTGTTTCTAATAGAGTCTATAATATTTCTTAATCATTAAGAAAATTCCATTATTATTTAATGTGCTTCTTTAAGTTCCAATGTATCATGTCCATTAGCTCCAGCTAGAAAAAACATTAATGATTACATTCTAATTTTAATTGACTTTGGACTCCCTAAACAAACAAAAGAGCAAAATATTAAATGAATCTTTAAGTACCTAGTGTCATATATTGGGTTTGGGTCACTGAAATATGTACTATTTTATGATCAAACAAAAGCCTACTTCAGTAAATTCAAGAGGGAAACATAAATGAATAGGTAGATAAAAACAACAACCTTTTTTCACATCAGTTGTTTCTACAGTGCTTGGAAGACCAGAGTGCTGGTACTTTCTCCAACTTTACCTGCAATATTTCTATAGCCAAGCCTAATTTGTCTATCTTATTTGTTAGTGAAATATTTGTTTTTGTAAGACCATGACAATGAAGACAAATAAAATATAACTATAATGCATCACTTTGTAGGCCTACTAATTTATCATCTCACAAGTGTGACAACAGAAATAGAGCTTATATTTTAGAAAGTTAATCAATTTTTCAAGGTACATAAGTATGGGCAGTTTTACAAGAAAATATTGCACAGTTATTGTCCAATGATTAAAACACATGTGAGATAAAATGTTTTTGGAAGGTGGTTTAAGTAAAACTTTAAAAATAAAATCAAAGTTTAAATTTGTGAAAATGGATGATCACATTGTCATGAATTGATACTTTCAATTTAGAATGTATTCCCTGAAGATTTTTAAAGGCCTGTGGGTTCCTAATGTTGAGTAAAGAATCACATAAAATAATAAACTTGCATAAACTATTTGTTTCCTTTTATGAAATCAACCCAGAGAAGCCATAGAAGGCAGAAAAGGACTTGGACTTGAACCAAGAATTAAAATTAGCAGCAACGACAAAAGAAACTCAGCGACAACAGAAATGACAAACCACTGGGGAAACAGGCCACTTTCTTCAAGGATGTGTGCTAGAGGCAAGAAGGATGGGGGTCAGTGTGCCACCATGGGTAAGGGCAGAAATAGATGGCAGGAGGAAGTTGAAAGCAGAGGTTTACAATCTGTTTTTCCGTCTTCCCAGCACAGACTTCAGAAAATTACACTAGGCCCTTTAGTGTAATTGGCTCACGAGGGCAATCAACAACAGCAGTCCATATGAAAACACAGAAGTCCATCAGAGAATTACCAGGCGAGCACAAGCCCTGCTCCCTACTAAGAGGAAGAGTTGTAGGTACAGGACAGCACTGACCAGAAAACCATGGGAATTCCCCCCCCCCCTTCAAATACACACAATGGCTGGATGACAATCAAGACAGTCTTACAAAGCCGCTTCTCTCCAAGGATTTATAACGATTCCCAAGGCAATCGTTGGTATGTTGTGGCTATGGGGCCATCCATCTTGGCACTCAGCATTCATATCCCCATAAACTCCATGAGACCAGTGCAGACTAGTGAGATCAATATACAATCCAGACAGGGTAGCCGAGAGTCCTCCCTAGAAGGACGCAAAGTCACAGGTCTAAGTAAGTAGACACCTGAGGTATACAACAACCTTAAGTATAAATTAACATACTGTAAAACATATTCAAAATAGAGTTACTGACATGAACACAAATAATTTAAAATAATGATATATACTATATACCTAGGAGATAAGCAAAATTATCTCAGAAAGAAATTATAATAATCAATCAAAAAGAAGCAAATGAGGAAAAGCAAATTAAACAATATATTGGACAAGGAGAAGGGCGGAATCTGCTGAAGGACAAGTTTTAGTGAGTCAGAAGCTCAGATGCATGAGTTTTCCCAAAGGTAACAGGAATTGATAAAGAGATATAGGATATATGCAGAGAGATGGTCATGCCAGTATCAGATAACAGAAAATAAAAAATTATAAAAACAGACAGATGAAAAGTGAAAAATCCCAACTTTAAGTGATCTGTACATCGACAAGGGGAATAGATAAGGTGAAGTGTAAAAACAAAAACAAAAGAAGTTTTATACACCTACGGAAAGAGACTGCCTACAAAAATACAAGCATCAAAGAAAGTCAGATGTCAGTGGACACAAGAAGAAAGTATAATATTCCTAAAGTATTAAAGGAAAAGAATATTGAGCCAATCATTTGATATCCAGCTTAATTATAACTTAAATGATAGAATAATAATAACAATAAAAATCCCAGACAAGGTCTTAAAATGTGATACATAGAGACTTGAATTAGAAATACTTTTGAAACAGAACAGAGAGGCTGGGAATAAACCCATGCCTTTACAGTCAACTAATATTTGACAGAGGAGGCAACGGCATGCAATGGGCTTAAGATAGTTTTTTTCAAAAATCGGTGCTGGGAAAATTGGACAGATACATGCAGAAAAATGAAACTAGACCACCTTCTGACACTACACACATGAATAAATTCAAAATGGATCAAAGACTTAAATGTTAGACTCAAAACCATAAAAATCCTAGAAGAAAATATAGGCAGTATAATCTCAGACATTGGTCCTGACAATATTTTTTCGATATATTTCCTCAGGCTAGGGAAACAAAAGAAAAAATAAACAAATGGAACTACATCAAACTAAAAAGTTTTTGCACTGCAGAGGAAATCATCAACAAAATACAAAGACAACCCATTGAATGGGAGAACATACTCACCAATACATCTAACAAGGGGTTAATATCCAAAATTTCTTTAAAAACTTATAAAACTCAACCACCAAAAAAACAAACAATTCAACTGAAAAATGAGCAAAAAAAAAAAAACCTGAATAAGCACTTCTTCAAATAGGACCACTAGATATGCTCAATGTCACTAATTGTTAGAGAAATGCAAACTAAACCACAATGAGATATCACCTCGCACCTGTCAGAGTGGCTATTGTTAATAAATCAACAACAAAGAAAGTGCTGGTGAGGATGTGGACAAAAGGGGAAATTTCCTGTCTTGTTGGTGGTAATGCAGATTATGCAGCCACTGTGGAAAGGAGCGTGGACTTACCTCAAAAAATTAAAAATGTAAATTGAGCTGCTGTGAACATTGGGTGCATAGGTTCATTTGAATTGGCATTTTTAGATTTTTAGGGTACAATCCCAGCAGTGGAATCACTGGGTCAAAAAGCAGTTCCATTTTTAGTTTTCTGAGGAAATTCCATACTGTTTTCCACAGTGTCTGCACCAGTCTGCATTCCCACAAACGGTGCACTAGGGTTCTTTTTTCTCCACAACTTCACCAGCACTTGTTTGTTGATTTGTTTATAATGGCCATTCTGTCCGGTGTGAAGTGGTATCTCATTGTGGTTTTAATTTGCATCTATCAGTAAATGAGTGGATCAAAAAAACTGTGGTACATTTACACAATGGAATGCTACACAGCAGAAAGAAAGAAGGAGCTCATCCATTTGCAAGAGCATGGATGGACCTGGAGAGCATTATTATGCTAAGGGAAAGGCAGTAAAAGACAAATACCATATGACTTCACCTATAAGTGGAAACTAATCAACAGAACAGACAAGCACGCAAAATATAACCAGAGACATTGAAATAAAGAACAAACTGACAGTAAACAGAGAAGGGGCAGGGGATAATGGGGAAACAGGGGAAGGGTAATCAAGGAACATGTACAAAGGACTCATGGACAAAGCCAAAAGGGGGTAGGATTGAGGGTAGGAGGCGGGGATGGGAGAGGTGGGGGGAGTAGTGGGGAGGGAAATGGACAAAACTATACTTGAACAACAATAAAAAAAATTTTAAATGGACCTGTCTTCTGACTCAGTGATTCCATTATGTTAAATGAAATAAGCCAGTCAGAGAAAGATGAGTACCACATGATTTCACTCATATCTGGAATCTAATAAGAAAACTGAACTAATAAGCAAAAGGGGTAGTTTCTTTGGAGGGGGCAATATGGGGATTGAACAACAAAGAAAAAGAACTCATGGACTCGGACAACTGTGTGACGATCGCGGAGGTGGCGGTGGGTGGAGGTGGAAGAAGGTATAGGAGCAATAAATAGTAATGGAAAACAATGCAATAAAAAAATAAACCGAAAAGATGGATTGGAGATTCATGAAGTTGTTCACTGACTGAATAATAAAGAAAGGAGCCACCCGGAGAGGAGTAGGGAAGACATTTGGAATACAGATTCAACTAATGAGGTAACTCAGAAAACTTAAATATTTGAGCTGGTATTTGAACCTCAGTGAACCTGCTTATAAAGTCCTATTCTTTTCACTTCACCATATTGATTGTAAATTAACAGTAATATTATCTATATTTAATACCTTTGTATTTAAAATATGGTACAGAAACAAAAGCTTTGACAGCAGTTTTAAGCTCTTAATAGGAGTTATATGGGATTATTTAAAATTCAATTTACTAAATTACATAATTTCTTGACATATTAATCAGAACACCTTTCACTATATTTATATAATTATAACTTTATGATCACTGCATAAATGAAAATGTCTGCGAATGAACATAAATCCCCAAAATAATGAGGAGGAGCTAACTTTCTAATTGACTATAGCACTTGTGTAGCCCTTATCAAGTATAAGACATTGTGGTAGTATCTAATGTGAAAGAGGAAAATGATACTTATAATAGCACAGTGATAAAAAAAGATAGTCATTTTAACTATCATATTCCTGCCCGCCTAAGTAAATATATTTGTTCACCACCAAAATATACCCTAAATATAACTACTTCTCACAATGCCACTGACACCATCCTCTTCCCTGATCACTGCTTCTGCAGCAGCAGTCTTCTAACTCTCTTCCCTACACCCGGACTTTTCTCCCTTCTATACATTGGGTTGGCCAAAAGCCTCTAGTTTCTTCCGCAAAATAAAAAACACATTTTTCATTGTCACCAAAAACTTTGTTGATTTGGATATTTTGCATATGTCATCTATCCCTGGTAGAACATTGATTGTTCTCAATTAATGTCTCGATCTGATCACTATCAACTTTAACTTGTCTACCTGACCATGGAGCATCATCCAGTAAGAAATCTCCAGCATGAATCTTCACAAACCAGCTTTGACATGTTCAATCAGTCACAGCACCTTCTCCATACACTGCACAAATTTTGTGTGTGTGTGTGTTTCACTTGCATTTTTACCTTTCTTGAAATAATAAAACATAATATGTCGAAAAATGTTATGTATTTTCTTTCATCTTCAATATAAAAATGGCTACATAAAAATTCACTAATTTTGATGTGTTTTTTTAAAAAATACATGCTGATATGACAGCTGTCACAATACAGTCTAACAAAATCGTTTCAAGTGAGGTTAGAGACAACAACTAAGGGCTAGCTACAAGAGCCATCTTATGGAAAAACCAAATGAACTTTTGGCCAACCCAGTATTTTCTCAGCATCAGTTACAGCGATCTTTTTAACACTGGTCAGATGACAGCATTCTCCCAATCAGTATTCTCCAGTAGTTTCCCATATATTAAGTGCTAACATAAACTAACTCATTGGTTCCTGAAACAATACGTATGCTTCTGATAAATGAATTAAAACACAGTTACGAAGAGTCTTACCCAAAACCACCTAATCAGTAGGTAGCAGTCAGTTTGGAACTCATGGTCTTTCCCTCTGCTTCAGCTCATTCGAAACTGCCCGAATGGTGAATGTGTCCTCCTCCAACATCCTTCAGACTCCAATCCTTACCTAAAGGACCGATAGCACATTTTTTTAACGTGGATGCTTCAATTAAAAACAAAACAAAAAAATAAAATACATACTGTCAAGCCTCTCTTGGTGTTAGTTGTGGCCATATGCTTCAGTTATGGCCAAAAATTTACAAGAAAAATTGTTCTGAGGACATTAAAGCAGAAACTTCCTCAGCAGATGTCTGGGGGATGCCTTTGACCCTTCTTTTTCATTTCATCTCTCCTGACTGTTAAGATGCAGACATGATGGTGGGCACTTGGAACTGAAAGAAGAGACCTATGCTTTAAGGGTAAAAAAATAAAGTTAGAAAAGGCCTGGTTCCCTGATCATAACAAGCCCTGGATATCCTACCTCCAGACTTCTGTTACTTGAGGAAAAAATAAACTCTATTTTACTTATGCACTGTCCTTAGTGTTGGGTTTTGTTTTTTAGGTTTTATTTTTGTTGTTGTTGTTTTTTTGTCATACATGGCCAAACTAATCCTAACTAAAAAACACACAACTGACAATGTTGAGTATTTAGGTTAGATAGAAGAGTTGAGGACATTTACATTAGATGTAAGAGTTATATACTGGGTCTGGCAGAAGTAACGCCTGCTTGGATGTGGTAGGTAGGGTAATAATATGGGTGTAATAATTTATAGTTTTAATCCAAACATTTCACCTAAAATGTCATATTGTGTGCTTGAGTGTGATATTGTTGTTACAGAATTACATGCCAATAATTTTATAATAAAAGATTTTGTAATAAAAAGGGGTGTTATTTGTGCCAGATCCTGTATATCTCCAGGCTACACATAAATGCATAGATACTGTTCAAACACACGGAATGAATATTTGGAATGCATGCAGATGTCATTATCACATTTCTTAAATAAACCACTGAGATAAAATGCATGGAGGAAATAATAATTATATAGGATATTATGAGAAATCAGGATTCTATAATGTTTCCAATTTCTGGGATTGGTATCAAAGCTAATAATAAAATATATATTAAGGACTTACTGTGTGCTGGTAACTGTTACATATATCATAGGCATTTATTTATTTGATATTCACAACAGCCTTATGAGGTAGTAGTATTTTTCTTTTAATTTGAGAGAGAGGAAATTCAGGCTCAGAGAGGTGAATAGCTAACCAAAAATCAAACCACCTATAAGCATTGGGAGCTGGAGTTGAACCCCAATCAACTGACAGTGGGTACATACATATTTGATGCTTCTGCCAGAGACTACATAATTCTGTTTTATCATGATTACTTGTTAGTGTCAGTTTTTCCTTAGTTTATCATATTTTCTATGCCAAGAAACAAACCCCATGCCACAGTAACTTTAGAGCTAGTAAAATGTCTGACACTCAGGAGACACTGAATAGATGTTTTTGAATGAACAATGAAATTAATTGAACCAAGTACCCCAATTCCTAATTCCTTAAATAGAGCTAAAGGGATAGGTTCCAAAGCCATTTCTATTTCTTACATTATATCCTTAAATTTCCAACATTTACATTTTTTTAGGCTGCAGTTAATTCATTTCTTAACATCAGTGAAATGAACTAACAAGAAACTCACGTAGTACCTTGCCTGACACAATAAAAAAATTCTCCTAAATTTTCACTGAAGAATGCAAATAGGTGTACATTAAGTATTAAAGTCTGATTTAAATTAAAATATTCAACTTGATTGCAAAATAATGTAATGGAAAATTTTGCATACATTTGGTTTTGGTTTTGTGAATTTGAATGACGCATTGGCTTTCTTCCTCCGGACCCACTTTTTGTTTTGCTTCATACAGAGGCTACTTTATTTGCTCCAGCCAAGATCTGAAAGATGCTGGGAGTTTTTGCTCATTGTTGTCCATTTGCTCAGCTTTATACCCACTTCCATGCATACATCCACAGGGACACGCAGCTAGAATTTTGGAGATGCCAGTAAATTGCACAGTCCCTGCCTAGTAAATAAGAGGCCATAAACCTGCCCCTCACTTCTTCCCTCTGTGCCTTTGTTCACTGAGTTGCATATGTGAAAGCGAAGACAACCAGTTTGTGTGGTCAAAAGTCAAATGCTTCCAAGCAGCTGTCCTGGCTCCATTCCTACCTCCAGCAGATGGATGACTACCTCCCGGCCCGCCATTGCAAACCCGAGCCTGTACACTGCCCGACAGAGCCCACAAATGCCAGACCCAGATTCCAGAAACAGCACAATGAGAGGCTCATGGAATTGAATACAACCAAAATAAGGTTCTCAGTGAGATGTTCTAACCCTCACCAAGTTTAACCTGGCCCATTCCAGGCAGAAACATCACCGACCAGTGCCAGGGGCCAGGGGACACACTGGCAGTAGGAGAGTGAAAGGGCCTCACCCATTCAGAAACCCCAGTAAAATCCATGGGGCTTATTTGCCAAAACACAGGCATGATGAGTAAATGTGATGTATTATATACATTAAGACAAGCAAAATTTCCAAATGTGAGACTAAACAAAACGTGGAAGAAAGGTTTGCATGGAAAGATTTTCATTTTTTTTCTTTCTATAATATGTTGTTTAGAGTTGTGAGTATTTAAGATCCCCAGACGGAAGATATTTGATTTCATACAGTCCTGGACATTTTCTTTCTTTCCTCAGTTGGGCCTTGAATATACACACTGCCAAGCCTCCACTAGTATCATCATACACATACATCAGGTTCCCAGTGGGACCGCTTTCTGAAACTTTCTGAATGGATCCATACCTAACCTACAGGTTAGCAGCAAGGCTTCTAACACCCACTCTTTCCAACTACTACTGTTTAGATGTGGTACTCACCACAATTCCATATTTTTCACCAACCTCTCAAAGATTGCAGCCATGAAGTATAGAGGAATGAGTCCAGACCATCTCTGGCAAAAGCAAAAGCAAAGGAAGGGGCCTTTTATTAAGCACTTACAATGTGTCAGCTTCATTCTAGGCATTTTACTTGTATTACATAATTGATATTCTGAACACACCCCCTAATATAGTTGTCATCATCGACTTTTTATTTCAAGTGAGGAACCTGCATCCCAGATAGTTTATGCCTGGCATCACAGCAGGTAGTGGCTTTATCAGGACTCAAATCCAGGTAGTCTCACTCCAGGGCCTAGTTTCTTAACTACTATGCTATGCAACCTCTCACTAATAACAGCAGCTAACATTATTTAAGCACTTTCTAAATCTTTTCTAAATGCCTTGTAGAAGTGAGGTCATGAGTAGTCATCTCCTTGCAAGGTTTCGTGAGACTGGGGAAGCACCATCCTGGGTATTTGAATCACCTTATAGTGGTGTGACCTCATGTCAATATCAGTCCATTTTTCCATGCTGGACTTCAGGCATGAAAAGGCAGGACTGTGGCATAGTCATATAAAAGGGGTGTCTTTGGTCCACATCCCTCAAACCTTTAGTTACCTATGCTCTTCGCAAAGCTAAGGAAAATAGTACCAGATTAGTATTTCAATTCACTACGATTTACTAATTTGTTAGTTGTTTTACACCACTTGGCAATCCCGTCTTGTACGCCCAGTTTCATAGTTAAATATTAGAGGCAACTGCTTTAGGCCATTTCAAGGAAAATTGAATCAGAATGCAATGTGGTTCACGTTCACTGCTTTTTATATTGAGAGTATTCAATGATGATTTAAATCATAGAGTTCAGAACTCTGATTCAAATTATAATTGGAATGAGGAAATGGATAAGGAATCTCAGCAGATAGGGGAAAAAGAGGTAAGTATGTAACTAGGGATGTAGCAGGATCAAATATTGCTTTTAAGGAAAGAAAATGGTTTTCATTGCTTTAGTATATTAAGCACTTTGTAGAAACTTGCTGAGCCCACAACATTAAGAGAGTCGAGAGTCTCAGAGTCTATTTGAGGATGAGGGAGAGGTAAGACACAGAAGATGTAATTTCTCTGCCTGAGGAAGTAACAGCAACGTGGAGGTTTAGTTTGGCAGCCCAGTGGAAGTAGCAAAGGATATCAGGTAGAGAAAGAGGTCCAAGAAGATGGTGATAAGCTGAGGTTTATATGAAGCAATACAGTCAGCAAGAGATTCCCTGTGGCATGGAAGAAATAATAAATTTTTAGGCCAGTGGTTCCTATTTAAGTTTAAATTTTTTTCTTCCTTGGGCTCTAATTACCTTTTGCTACCCTTCAGTAAATGTCCATAATATGCAATCACTGTATGCAAGTGGTGATACCAGAAATCCAGGGAAGGACCAGCTGGCTGGGTCTGGTTTGATAGCGGCTGCAGGAGTTTAGAGTGATGACGAGAATGAGCTTAAAATGGTGACGGCGGATGCAGTGTCTTCTTACAAGAGGACTGTAAGCCCCCTGAAAGTGATGTGACCTCAGCAATTTAGACCATCCTTTCTATGGAGAGGCCCCATTCACAATAAGACGGAAGGAAGGAGAAGGAAGAAAGAAGGGTAAAAGGGAGGAGGAGAAAGAGGGAGGAATGGAGAGAGAGAGAGAGAGAGAGAGTCTCAAGAGAATTTTAATTCTTTTAAAGAAGGTGCCACAAAGGGTGATGCTCACCCTCTCTCCTCACTCTTTCCCCCACAAATAATTATAGAAAGAGCTCATTTTCACACTTGCACCTAGCAGAGCCAGTGATTCCCAGAGTAGTCACTGCACCAAAACAGAGACCCAGATCCCACACTAGAAGTATGTTTATCACATTGTCATCTTTTCTCTAATACAAACAATGACCTCAGTCCAGTGGTTTCACTCAAAACAGAGTAGGGAAAAATAATGCATTAGGCTTGTAATTGTCTAGCTTTGTCTGCCAACAACAAATAGTATCATGTACATGAATGAAAGTAAACAAATATTAAATGGAGTTGACACTTTTAAAGCCTGGCTGTGTGTCAGCTTTCGCTTAGTGATCGGGATGCCCATGAGCACATGCACAGGCGGAATAAACAGACTACATTTTTATTGTATCTGTATGAGAAGATGGATATTGACTGAACCTATTGTGGTATCATTTCACAATATATGTAAATCAAACCATCAAGCTGTATGCCTTAAACTTACACTGTGGTATATCAATTATTTCTCAACGAAACCGAAAAAAATATTTTTTTGAGCTGATGGTGGGAACTTTTAGGCATATTACAAAAAAACAATCATACACAACAGTTTTTACCTAGGAAGTAAGAGGAAGGGAGAAGTATGCAGTGTTATTCAGGGTGTGGCAAAAGTAGGTCTAGTTGTTCGAATGGAAAATAATACAATTCTCAGTAAATAATAATAAAAGAATAAACTCTGTGTTTTGCATACTCAAAACTGTAAAACTACTTTTGCCCCACCCTGTATTTACAAGGTCATAAAAACTAGGAGATACAGATCAAAACCTAGATTTCTGCATTTGTTAGATTTTTAAGATAATAACTAGAACTACTGGCCATAGCAAACAGACTTCCTGAACTCTGTATTTGTATTAGAAATGATTGGCTTAGACTAAAACCCACACCCAGGTTGATGACATCTTAGTCTCTCTGGGCTGCTATAACAAAAATACCATAGACTTGGTGGCTGAAACAACAAACATTTATCTCTCACATTTCTGGAGACTGGGATGTCCAAGATTAAGGCACCGGTAAATTATATCTGATGAAGGGCCACTTCCTGGTTCACAGGTCGCTGTCTGCTGCTTGGTAGAAGACGCCAGTGAGCTTTCTGAGGTCTCTTATAAAGGCACTAAACCCATTCATGAGGGCTCCACCCTCATGACCTAATTAATCACCTCTCCAAAGCCCTGTCTTCTAAGATAGTCACATGGGGGGCAGGAATTCAACATATAAATTTTGGAAGTACACAAACATGCACAGCATAGCAGATGGTGACATATAAAGCGACATGAAATTATCAGTCAGTTTCTAGTGAAAGAAAATGCAGGTGAGTCAAAGGCTGACTTACCAGGCATAGCAGGGCTGCCCATAGCATGGAGGTGAAACTGATTATCGACTTTAATTTAATCAGAAACCAAGCCCTTCCTAACTCAGGGAAAACACATGCCATTCAGTGGCTATAACTTTTCTTGGTATTGCATGTCATTTAAAAATGACAAATTGTCTCCAATCCTGTGTCCTGGCCCTTCCTTTGTTCTAGTGAGTGAGCGTTATTGAAAACTTCAGTTTCTGAATTTCTGAGAGAGTGCCGAGTATTCTTTCCATCAGGAAAATATATGCACATTTTCTTTTCTGGGCATCAAATATCATGTGCCAGCAATTTTATATTCATCAACCCTGGAAGGAACTCGTGTATCTTCTCAGTACATAAGACCTATGTCACTCTCCTCTCTCTACACATGGCAATTTAGAAATAAAGACTTAGTTAATAACAACTTAAATTTTATTTTACAAATTCATAACCACAAATGCTGAAGCTGCAGACTTTGTTTCTGCCTCTGATCTATTCAGAACTGTTTATGCACAACCACTTTGAAGGAAGGTTTGATAGTTTTTTATAAAGTTAAACATACACATACCCTATGACACAGAAATTCTATTTCTAGCTACTTCCCCAAAAGAAAAGAAAATACCGTTGTCCCCAAAGACTTGTTCACAATGATTATAGTAGATCTATCCAAATTTTCCAACAAATGTAAACAACCCAACATCTGTGGTATATTCATACAACAGAGTATTACTCAACAATATAAAGGGTCAATACATAAAACCACACCATAAATAAATCTCACAGACATTATACAGAGCCAAAAAAAGCCGTACCTAGTGATTACAAATTGCGTGGATCCTCACACCTATAATTGTTGAAATGACAACTCAAGTGCACCAAGCATGCTTGAGAGAGAATTATGATACACGCTTGGGACAGGGTCCTCTCTCTTGCTCTTCCATTGGACATGAACAAATAAACATTACCTTTGGTATTTCTAGCAGTCATTTTAAAGAATATGATGGGAAACAGTATCAAAGTGAAGTCTACAATTAGGATAATGGAACAGAGAACAGGAAAAAGTGTGGGCTGTTGGGCACATTCACTGAACCAACCCTGGCAATTGCCCTACTCCGTACTACTTCACATTGGAATTTACACATTTTCCCAACTTTATAGCAGCCTGAGATATACTGCTGCAGACAGCCGAAGCACACTAAATGAAATCGTTCCATTCTCCTTTTGTGATTCCTGTTCAATTATTTCACTAAAAATATTCTGGTCTAGGATTTTGCTATTTCATCCTGCCCTATACAATATTTCCTTGACTTTAAGAAATTTTATACACCCCAAAGTTTTAGATTATGTCCTACCCCAACCAATCTCCTGACAAGATGATGGGAAATTTAACCTCAATTACCCCAAACCAGGTTGCCTTGTGATTATCCTCATCTATGAAATCGAATCTCCATACTTCCAGTTGTTCTTGCCAAAATCTTTGGGGACATCTTTGACTTTTCCTCTTATATCTCACAAACAATCCATCAGGAAATCGTTTCAGTTTTGCCTTCAAAATAGTCCTATATCGTTGCTGTGTACTGCACACTGAACTTTTTAGGAATAACATGTCACAATTTTTCTATGAGTTGGGAAAAAAGTTGGATGTGGATGTGTGTATATGCATACATACATATTTACACATATACCAAATAGCGTGATATAAAGCAAGTGTAGCAAAATAATAATTGGCAAATCTAGATGAAAGGTATATGGTTGTTTATTTTACCATCATTTAAACATTCTATAGGTTTAAAACGTTAGACTATAAAGTATGGGAGAAATGCTAATTCTAAAAATATACAGTATTTTCTAGAGTCGGGCCACTTCTTACAAACCCACCTGTTGGTTCTTAATAACTGTTTCCTCCTGACCAGGCTACTGAAGCAACCTTATAACACTTCTCCCTGTTTCTGCTCATGTGCCTCTGTCATAAATTAGTTGCAGCCGGAGTAATTCACATCAAAACTCTATCACTTTGCTTCTATGCTTAAAAATCTTCCAATCGCTTCTTACCTCATTCAAACTAAAAACCAAGATTCTGACCATAGCTTCAAAAACTCTAGAATCTTCCCAGGTCGCCTCTGACTTTTGCTCCTCCAAACCTCCCTTCGTTCAATGCGTGCCCACCACACTGACCGCCTTGCTATTGCCCCCAAAGGACGCCCCCACTTGCCTGCTCAGGGTCTTTGCATTTGCTGTTCTCTCGGCGTGAGGTTGTTTCATTTGAGAGAGCTACATGTTTCATCCTGTCCTTTTCTTCAAGGTTTTGCTTAAATGTAAGCTCTCAGTCCAAAATATACTGGTTCCCACATAGTGAAGAGAGATAGTTCTCTACCAAAAGCTGTTTTCATGTTATGTGATGTAGTTCTTGCTGGCCAGGGGCTGCCTGGACATGGACTACGTTTTCCATGTCCCCTTGCACCTAAAGGAACCATGTGATGACATAATACTCAATGGAATGAGGGAGAGGGTAAAGAGAGGTTCCTCATGTCTGTGCCTACCCCATAAAATCTCCTGTAATATCTCTACATTTTCTTCTCTTACTGGCCATCTAGATATTAATGCTCAAGGTAACATTAGGAACCATACTTTAAGATAACAGAGTCCCCATTAGTCAGGGTTTCTGAATAACTTCAAAGAGCATCGTACCCCAATGTCACTACTGATGCCATCATTCGCACTTACAGGTGAACAAGAAATTTCAGTGTGGATAAAGCATGAGATTTCAGCGTTTACCTGTTATGAGAGCTATTGAGTATCGCCAATGGTGCACCATCCTAGGTACAACAGAAAGCCCCTGATCGCCATTTAATACAGTAAACATTTATTCGTTGTCTATTTTCCTTAGTAGGTCATAAATTGAATGATATTGGATACTTATTTTGCTTTTGTTTGTCCTTGCCTCATCATTACTACGAGCACATTTCTGCATCCACTCCACCCTCTGCAATCTATCCTTATCACAGTCCAACCCACCTCAGTAAATGGCAATTGCTTTCTTTCGGTTATTTGGAGTTATCCTTCTCACATTTTTCTCAGACCCTACTACCTATACATCATCAAATCTATTCCCTCGATCGTCAAAATATATCCAGAATATCACTACATCTTACCATTTCCACTGCTACCACCGTCGCCCTCTGCTGGGTTACTGCAGGAACTTCCTAACCGAGGGTTAGACCATCGCCTTGCCCCCGCTGCATTCTATTCTTTACAAGTCACCAGAGACCTACAATTAAAAGCCTAATTCAATCATATTATGTCTCCGTTTAAAACTCTACCATATCAGAGGAACATAATTCAGGCTTACAATGATCTCCAAAGCCCTACATGACCCAAATCCAGTTTTCCTTTTCCTACTTGACCTCTTAATACGCCTCCCTCAATCACTGCTCTGGCTACAGTGGCTTGCTCTGTGATCCTGGATCAAGCTTGTTAGACTCCCAACTGGGAACCTTTTCATTTGCTATTACTTCCTCCTCAAGAGCTCCTCTGTCGGATCACTGCACAGCTTGTTCTATCACATTCTTTGAGCCCTAACTCAAATATCAGTTTTTAAAAGAGGGCTAACCTGGCCACCCGACATTTCCTGTCCCCCTTCTTTATTTTTCCCATGGCGTTCACCACTAACAAAAATATTATATACTTTATTTTCAACCTTTTATATTTTCTATTTCTGTTTTAAATTTAAGGTCCACAGAGAAAGGGGTTTCTGCATGTTTTTATATGCTGTACCCCTGTGTTTAGATAATTATCTGATACATAGGAGTTCAATAAGCATATACTGAATAAAATAATTATAAAAGTCCATAAAGAAATACAAATCAGCTAAACAGATGGAGCGATAGATAGTGGAATCTTAGATAGATAGGATGGTCAAGGAAAGCCTCTTCAAACAGGTGACAAACACTCAGACTTGACTCGAGTAATGGGCTAAGCCATTCAAATACCTATGGGATCAGAGTTCAGGGAGAAAGAATAAAAATGAAAAAGCAATGAGGTAGGTGTGTGCTTGGTGTTTTCTAGGAGTAACAAGGAGGAAAGTATGACTATAGTTTCAGAGAGAGCAGGAAGTAGTAGGAAACATAGTCAAAACTTTTGCCAGGTAAGACCATATTAGAAGTTGTATAAGGCCATGACAAGAAATATGATTTTAATTCTTGAATTGACAAGAAATATGAATTTTAATTCTGTGAATTCTGTGAATTAATTCTGTGAATTTTAATTCTGTGAAGAGTTGTGGTAGAAAATAGAAATATGAGTAGCCAAAATTTCTCAGTCCCTTATCTATTGACAATCTGGTAAGGGAAACACAGGTTAATGAGCAAATTACATTAATGCATGTAAATTTCAGCTATGTTAAGACTACCTCGCAGTACATCCCATTTTCGCTGATGGTTACCACCATCAACAGAGTAGTTCAGAGTGATAGATGCATGAAGCTCTCCTTCAGAGCTTCTGATTAATTGACCCTTTGACTTTGAAAGAATTAACTTTTTATTATCCCTTTTTTTTTTTCTAGAACTTCCAGGATAATATTTTCAAGGTGAGAGGATATGTAAAAAATAATGAAATATTTCTAGAAATTTAAAAGAAAAACTAAATTAAGGTTTATTTTCATACCATGCCATATATGTGAGAAAAAAAGTGCTTTAGCTTTATATATGTTTATATATATATATATGAATTCCTATATATATAGGAGTTATATATATATATATATATAGGTTATATATATATAAACTCCTTTTTCCTTCTACTGTCTCTCTCCTGATGACCCCATTTCTCCCTCTAATTTTCTCCTTCTTTATCCTCATGGCTTCTTGTAATACAGATATCTTCCTGGAAACAATCACTTCCCCCTTTAAAAAGACAGTATGCTCTAGGTTATTGTCCTTCCAAAAAGTCAGGAAAGAATGTTTCATTGATTAATATTTTTTTTTAAATATTCTAATTATATTTATATTTTATTTTTATATAAACATATAAGAACAGTATGTAAGTTTACTAATACTAAAATATTGAGTGAAAATACTACATTATATGAGTGGAAAATAAACATACATATATTCAGCACGATTGCTTTAAAATAAACAATAAATAAATCCGTGAACAGAAACTAATAGTTGTACAAGTAATTTAATGAATAAGAAGGCCATTTTTATACTTTTATACCTGTGGGCACAAACAGAATGTTCATTCCTGTTTATTTCTTCCATTTGGAACATTCTTTTAACATTATGAATCTTAACTTTTATTTCTGACTTCATTCTGATTACTTTTTTTTTTTTGGAAGAGAATTTAGAACCTTTATTTTTTTCTCGGTAGGAGAATATGTAGTAGAGTATCAAGCATCAGCATCAGAGTCATTTATTTATTAGTCATCTCTAGATGTTATAGTTTAAATGGTTGTCAAAACAGAGGCAATTTTTATTGTGATAGAGATATTATCCAGTGAGAGAAATGAGCAGTAAACAGTAACACAGGTAGAGAGACAAATAGGAACTGTGATAAGGAAGACTGAAATATAACTGTATGTGCCAGTATAGTATTAAGAATTCAAATTAATTATTAAACAGTGTGTAAAGTTTTGGGAACATTTGCCTTCACTGTTGTGAACACATCAGGAAATCAGAATGCATGCATACAAAAATGTAGTCATAGGAACTAATAAATTATATTGTTAAAATATCATGTCACTCTTTTGTTTCTCCCCCAAATTTTCTTTTTTTTATCATTGTTCAATTACACTTGTTCCAATTCCCCCCTCCTGTTGCTCTCCCCACTCCACCCTGCTCCTTCAGTCATCCCCTACCCTGTTGTCCATGTCCATGGGTCCTTTATACTCGTGTTCCTTGACTAGACCTTTCCCCTTCTTTTCCCGTTATCTTTCTCCCCACTTCCTTCTTAACTATCACTGGAAATACCTTTCTAAAATAAGAATAATCACATCAGTTTTCACATTGAACCCTTCAAACAAGCCAAAAACCTACTTACTTTTATCCCTATGTTACAAATGAAGAAACTAAATTTAGAAAATCAAGATTAAATAACTATAATTGGGAGTGTTTGTATCTTTTTAAAAATTATTCTTCTATCCTCAGTTTTCAACTGTGCCAGCTGTGCAATAGGTCACCAATGAATATTCATGTACTAAATAGCAATGCTTAGATTTAAATTTCATCTTTTAGGCAACAGAAAATCTATTTCTTATAGTACATGCTAAGATACTTGTGTTTTATTTTGTAAAAATAAGGAATATCTTAGATAAATTTGAAGTGGGGTAGGAGTAGTGTTTGGACATTATGTGGCTAGATGTGGCATCTGAATAATGTGGTAGGCAGTCAGAAAATACATTAATAATGATGATAATGATACTGTCTTATATAGTAACCATTCATTAAGGTAATATCTACATACTTATATTCATATATGCAGTGCAACTTTATTCCCGCTCACATTCCTTAGAGATAAGTATTATTTAGTAAATTCTTCAGGATCCAGCAGACATTAAATGGTTGTGCCAGGGTTTATGACCTGGTGTGTCTGACTATAAAGCCATGATGCCAAATACTTGAGAGTGCTTTCCTTAGGCTAGGATGAGCCTAAGGATTAAAGTAACAGAAATGTGTATGGAAAGGAGAGAATGAATTAAAATGGTAAATTGGTGATATCATTGGAAAATTTTGGAGAATAATTAGATATGGAAATAAAAGATATATTAATGTTAAAGATGACCTTGTTTTTAATCAGAATAAATATAACATCATAGGCAGAGATTAAAGAGAGGAAAGATTAAGAGGATGGAGGTGAGGTAGACAATGATTTAAATCATGTTTCTCAAACATTCATTTCTGATGAAGTGGAATGTAAATTATAGCACAGCAGTTGGAGAGAAAAGGCAAAACTGAAGAAATGGATACATTAATAGGTTATATAAAGATAGATATAAAGAAGAAATATAAAATACAAAATTGTTCAGATAATGTGCTTATGCTTATGTGAAAAGAAAACCCATAAATTCTTTCTCTGAAAGATAGTTTATAAGATGTACTACCTGACAAGTAGCATGAATAGAGTAAATGATCTATATGATATTTGTGTTTGATAATAACACTTTTTTGGAAGAAATATCTATATCCAATATCTAAAAACATTCTGGGAACAAAGTTTTATATATTTCTCCCCTCCAATGAGCCCCAAATTCTAGCCTTAATTTCCTGGAGAAATAACGCATTAATGATTAGACTTAAATGTTTTCCATTTACCTAGTTAATTCATTGCTCAGCTAGAGTGGTAGGTCACATCCCCTCAGCCTTAGGGAGCAAGATTTTACACCAAATGCTACTTCCACACACTGGTGTCAATGTGCCCTTCTTAGTCAAGTACGACATACATTCTGGCTCTTGATCTTGTTGCCCAGGTCCATCTGGTATGATGGCAGCATGCCCACTCACAAGATGCTCTCCCAGGTTTAAGTGGACAAAGGTGCAAAGAGAGGCTAGAAGGAGAGTTTGTTAAAATGCAAGTGGATATACTAAGGTAAGAAAATGTACCTGATCCTTGAAGACACCACATCTGAGCTGTGAATACTGAAAACATTTCATGCCATTTGATCCACCTTGTTCACCAATGTGTTAATCACATGTCGCTTTCATTACAACTACAGGAACTGATGACTTTTCAGTACATCACTTTAGACTTATAAGAGCAGTATGTCCTTATGAGGAAAAATTTTATAATAAAAGTTAACCTGTAAATGTAGCAGCGCCATTGAAGAAGAACAGAAAACTCAATAATTAGCCTTTTTGACAGCAGCTAAATGATAATGTACAAACACTTGGCCATTCTACATTCTTTAGCTTGTTCATTTTGCTCTTTATAATTATATTAGTTCCTCACCTTTTCTATCATATGAGATCATAGGAATTCCACACTATTGATATGTAATAGAACTTCTATGAAAGTATAATATTCACTTAAGTTATGTTTTACTGGAGACTCTAGTTGTCTGAAAAATAATCCATCCCCTTTTCTTTAAAAACTTGACGTCCTTTATATTTGGATAGAATAATTAGGTAGGTAGTCAGTTTTCAGAAATGCCATTATTGCTGGTTTTGCGAAGTATCAGAATTATATTTCATTGACTAAACAGTCATCAATTTCTGCCAAACTATGGTTTTTACTTATTTGAACCATGTATATTTAACTATCTGTTATTTTATAAGTGACTATAAAATTCACCAGAATTTCTCACTGCACCAAACACGTTTTCACCTTCAGACCTACAGATATGCACTTCCCACACTCTCATGAGCTAGTTTCTTTTCATTGTTCAGAGAACTGTTTCTGATCTAAATAGGTTTCTTTTATTATGTCACTTCCTCTCACTGATTTTCTTCATAGCTAATTATTATTTGAGAAAATATTTATTTGTTTATTTTGTTAATTATGTCTCCTCTAATATATTTCAACTTCCATACCTAGGGCTGAAGTCTGTTTTGATACACTAGTTTAAGTGCAGTGTCTAACCCAATGCCTAATGCTCAATGGTTATTTCGAATGGATATATATGAATAAAGATTACCTTATATTAAGAAACTATAATGAGGCTTCTTTTTTCAATTTTTAAAATTTCCCTATTACTTCAGGATTCTTAGTTGTAGATAACACAGTCCACTCTAGTTGGTTTAAGTAGAAGAACCCTTAGTAACACACAGAATTTTGGGGAAGTCCAGGGAACTTTACTTGATACTCAACAGCCCAAGTGACGCAATCATAAGATACACCCAATGTCTACACCAGAAGTGTTACTGATACTATCACCCACTGTTCAACAGTTACGAAAAGCATAGATTCATATATTTATATATCTGATGTTGTAGGAATAAAAGGCTTCCCAGACTACATTCATGAAAAGGAACATAGTTCCCCAGTGTTGACTTTTGCCTTCTTACTCTTGTTCATGTATGTCTATTTGCTGGAAGAAAGTCTCATTGGAATCCCGATGCACTGAAATCAAAGAAGTGTAGTGTTTAGCTTAGTCTCTGGTTTAAAGGAAGGTATGTGCTACCAGAGAGTTAACTGTGACCAAATGCAGAATCTACAATACTTTCCACAATCTCTGTGGCTGAAGACAGTGTAATGCAGCCAAAGAATGGAAGGCAAACCAAAGTGGCTGAAGCACAATGAGAGTGGATGTATACTCTATATACATCTTCTCACTCAGTTCTCACCACAATCCTCTAAATCAGGCAATCAACTATTTAAACCTACCTAACTGACTACATAATTGAATACCCGATAATGTACCTATTTTCTTTTACTATTTTTACCAAATATTAAATGACATAAACATTTACCAATTGCTTCCATATTATAAAGTGTTGGCAAAAGTAGGTTTGTAGTTGTGAGTATGCCAAAGACAGAGTTTGTATTAATATTTATTCTTGTATTACATATTTTTCCATATTAGTAACTGTAAACTTACTTTTACTCACCGCTGTATATAATATAGTGGCAAATGGATGCCTCAGTGCCTTGATAACTTAAAAATCCCCATAATGTTAGCACTCATTTTCCAGTCCCCTAGTTGCCCTTTATTTTAGGATCTAAATTTTAAAATCCCCATTACGCTCATTTGTAAAGCCCTAAGTAGTCCCACATGATTTTAGAAAATGAGCTGTTGGTGTTATTTGTCTTGTGGGAAACAGTCCAAAAGTATGCTGTTGGTCTACTTAAACTCAGTCATGCATAATTTACTGGATAATCACTAGTGTCCTAATCAATATCTCTATCTACCTACTTATTAATCCAGTTCAAGAACTATGTGATTTACATGCAACCGACTCAGGACTAGCCCTTGGCAAAATTGAAATCAGTTGCTGGTATCTTCACTTCTCTGTTTACCAATCATTCTCCAACCTCAGATTGTGTTCTCATTAAATTTAAACCAAAAATGACTTTAGAGGGCTTATTTTTCCATGTCCTCTCTCTCAGTGTGAGGAAATTAAGGGTTATAAACTGTAAGTGGTTGACCAAAAGTCATTAAATTAAACAATGACAAGGTCAAAGCCAACCACCTATATCTAGGATATGCTGATTCCATAGCCCATAAAACTGTCTGTGGTCCCTCTCTCAAGTGTTTTTGGGACTGTGAGTGCTTGTCAGTTCTATAACATGGGTCTCTAGTTTAAAAGAGAAAAAAAAAGTGCCACTGTGTTTCCATTTGGTTTTAGCTGAAAAAATACACATTTGCTTCAAAGCCACATTTTTAAAAAATAGAAGAAAAAAAACCCCACTGGGTGTCTACTCTAGCTCAGGTACTAATCAGTTCTTTTCTTAGGCCTTGGGCAAATAATTTCATGTCCCTAGGCCTTAAAAATAAATTATTTATAAAACAAGAAATTGAAATTGATAGCCTCCGAATCCCTTTCCAACTTAAGAAATTCATTAAGCAGTAGTGCTGCTGCTACACCCACAAAAAAATGACCTCAGGCCAACAATGGCAAATTCACATTTCATGTATGAAAACCACCTGTCCCAGTTTGACCGGGACGGTGTTAGTTTATGCCTGTTGTCCTCATCTAATTAAACACTTTCACTCCCAAAATTATTTGGGTTTTAAAGATAAATTGTAAAAATAATCATATACATGTAGGAGAGATTAGTGCTGGGTCAAGCTGACGCATTTACATGGCAAGTAGAGTACGGATATAAGGCAACAGTTTTTACACTTACGAGAGCAAATGGGACATGCTTAGACACCTTTTCTCTACATTATGTCATTCCAGAAATGCTGTGTTGGTGCTAAGAGGATGATCTCTTGAGTCCGATTGATGGATTCAAACTTACCCATACATCTCAATGAATTTTCAGAAACAGAACATATTTATGGTCCAAGCACTGTTATATCAGAACATTACCACACTCAAGATGCTCTTCCTATGCCATCTTTGGTTACATGTCCCCCACAGTGCCAACCACTACCTTGACTTCTACCTCTAAGTATAGTGTTACCTGGTTTCGAACATTCTATAAATTATCATACTGGATACATTCTTTTGGGTCTGGCCTCTTTTTTCTAACATTATGTTTGTGAGATTCGTCAGCATCGTTTCACTCTCTGGATATAATCTCAAAAATGGATAATCCTTTATATCAACAAGTACAAATGATTCTTGTTATTTGCACTATTTTTGCTTTATAAAGTTGAGGCAAAAACAGAATTCATAAATATCGAATCATTATCTCTAAGGGAAATACAGAGATCAGTTCCTGTGAGCCTCAGATCACATTTTCATTACCCAGTCAATATATAACCTTGTTTTATTTGTATTTCAGTTTAAAGATAACTTTTTTTATTGGTCTTTTAGTTTAATGACACCTTATTTAATATACATTGGTCATATATTAACGTTGAACTTAACAGCAGCAACATTATAACTCATACCTAAATGAACTCACATCTAACACATGTACTTTCTCGTAAGACACATCATGGCAATCTTCCACTTAGAAACAATAGACGACATTTCAACACTGCAACTAGGAAGTATTTCAAACAACAAAATCACTGGGAAAAGGCCAAAAATATGCAAAATATGACACTAAAAGACATGTAAAAGATACTTGTTAACATGATGAGAGCTTTAACAAAAAGGCAGAGTGTTGCCTTGTTTGACACTCTTCAGCTTGGAATATTTACACTGGGCAACTCAATATTTTTTGCTGTGCATATGTGCATGTCCCTGAATGACCATGAAAGAACCATGAGTAAAAACTGCCAGTTTACAAATAGATTTTAGGGACTAGGCAAATCTACAAAAACAGAATCCACAAATGAGGACTGATGGTGTCTCTTTCAAAAAACTTCTACACCTTCATCACATGAGGTTACGGTGAGAAGACTGCTGTCTATGGCCCTGAAAGCGAGCTCCAGCAGGCATTGATTCTGCCAGTGCCTGGGTTTTGGACTTCCCAGCCTTCAGAACTGTGAGAAATAAATAGCTGTTTAAGCCACCCATTCTACAGTGTTTTTGTTATAGTATCCCCAAACGGACAAAGACAGTCAGCATTCAGGTTTCCCACAGGCACCTCCAACTCAATGTATCTCTTCCAAACTCATGGCTCCCTTTGCATCTGTATAACCCATGACAGGAATTTGGGAGTTCCTGAGTGTCTCCCTTTCCCTCAGCAAGTTAGTTTTATCTGTAACCTAGTGCTATTCTTATATGTGGGTTTGTTTTTTTTTTCTAGTCTTCCTTTTCTTCCTCTTTTCACCACGAGCTCCGTTTCCATCAATTCTCACCTGAATTCAAGCCAATGTCTCTTCATTGCTTCCTCATTTCCCAGGAACTGCTATTTATTTTCTTCTTTCTGTTCCTGAAGGCTCAGATGTCATACTTAAAACCCTTAAGCTCTCTTGCTTGGAAATAAAATTGGCTTAACATCTTTCCCATGTTTGTGTCTCAGTTCTCCCCCCCCCCACACACACACACGTACATTCTTTTAGATTCTAATATAATTAACTATAAAGGTTATTATTTTATGTTTCAGTTTGTCCTTTGAGAATACAATAGAATCTATTGGGAGCCAACCTATTTATTTCAGAACTAGTTTATCACTGTACTATCTACATTGTACTATGTGTCCTAGAATATGGTAAATCCTTTTCTTTCTTTCTTTTTTTTAAAGAAAAACCTGTTTGTTTTTACCTTTACTGTATAATCGTCTTAATGACCAAAAAGTCTTTCCATTTTTATTTAGGTGACCTAATTTGTTATCATCAATAAGTATATAAAACAATAAATTGACAATGAAGAAAACTACCTATTTTTGTGAGTACAATTTTCTTTCTTGATTACTTCCACACACCGAAATATAAAACAAAACCAAAAGTCAACTTCCAAGGGTGTTTTGTGTATAGACTTTTCTTTTATTCAAAACTCCTAGGATTTTCACATTTATATAATTTCACTTGCCCAGTCTAATTGCATATTAAACCAGAGAGGTAAATTTTAACAGTTTTAGGCAGAGAGCTCTTTATTAGCTCAGTTACCAATGTACTAGTCATTTCTGAGAGACTTTATACAATGGAATAAACCTTTTTCTTTTTTTAGAAATGTGCTTTAATTCATTAAGTCTAAGTTTCTGTTTACCTGCTCTTCTCATTATTCCAAGTTGTTTTAATCCTTTATTGTCTGTTTTTAAATTAAAACTTTATAATGGACCACTAGGTTTAAACCCTTTCCAGTTAGCATTTTCTAACCTCTGGAAATTGATTTAAATTAGTAGAAATCAGCAATGCTTCCAGACAAGGCAAATGATTAAGGACAATTGCCTGTTCTCTCATATAAGATAAAAGAGTAAGAGTAAAACTGCAGAGGGAGAGACTTAAGTCAAATAACAGGAAGAATTATTACTGGGAGTTATATGACAAATAGATTTTATAAACAATTAATGCTATAGCCTGGATTCAAAATACCGGAAATATTTAGGGCCTTGGGAGACTGAGTTCTATTCACCCTGAAAATCCATTCCCTGGCAACTTTCATCTCCTCAAAAGCCTTGGAAGATTTGCACTACCTCCATTTTCTCACCTCTCCCAAAGGAATTTTAAACTCTCCTCATTTAAATTCTTACATGGTAAAGTTGATCTGGTAATGGTCACCCCTGATTTCTTCCTAGTTTCATATCACGTGAAGTCTTTGCTACAACTGGCATTTTATCATCTCTTCCTTAGGAACTGTCCTTTCTTAGTTGTCCATGACACCAAATTCTGCCCTTTCTGGTTCTCTTTTTAATTACTTAATTGCAGGTATGTTTATACTTATCACTTAAAGTGCTTTGTTGTTCTTGCCATGTCGATAAATATTTGCATTATCTAATATACTATCCTCAGTTCCTCTTCTTTCCTCATTCTAAATTTCCTCACTGTGAAATCTCATCTGCTTTAGCATATTCAGCTATCACAGACATGCTTGCAGCTCTTCTTTCACAAAACATACAGCTATATTTAAACTGTCCACAAATTCTCAGCCGAATGACTCACAGACATCTCCGATTCAACATACCCAAAAATGATTTTTCTGTCTTTCCTTTTGGGAGGCATTAGAGTGTGGTGATTGATTAAAAGCTTAGTCTGGAACTACACTCTGTCCACACTGCTCCACCAGCACCAGCTTATTATCACCTTGAGCAATTTTTTTTTTACCTTGCTAGGCCTCGGTTATTATATCTGCAAAGTGCAGAAAGAACACTACTAACTTCATAAAGCAGATATGATGTTTCAATAGGTTAATATCTATAAATTGCTCAGCATAGTATGTATTAAGCAACTGATAAAAAGAGAGCCATCTTCATTTTTACTGCTCATATTGTTAATTCTCCTTCTCAGTGAAGACCATCAATAACAGTCCACATGTCCAAGCTGAGGTCTTGAAGTAATTCTACGAAATTCCTCACTGCCCAGATGTTCAGTTGCTTATTAAATATTTACTTCCTCTTCTATTTTCAAATATCTCTTAGTGGCTGTTGTCCTCTCTCCATCCTATTATTAATGACATAATTCCATCACTTTCCTCCAAAACAGTTTTTAAAACTGCAGACTAGTGCAGCCACTGTGGAAAACAGTATGGAATTTCCTCCAAAAACTAAAGATGGAACTGCCTTTTGAACTGCTGAGGCTATACCCTAAGAATCCTGAATTGTCCATTCAAAAGAACCCATGCACCCCAATGTTCATAGCAGCATTATTTACAATGGCCAAGTGCTGGAAACAGCCATAGTGCCTATCAGTAAATGAGTGGATCAAAAAACTGTGGTACATTTACACGATGGAATACTATGCAGCAGAAAGAAAGAAGGAGTTCCTACCCTTCGCAACAGCATGGATGGAACTGGAGAACATAATACTAAGTGAAATAAGCCAGGTGCTGAAAGACAAATACCATATGATCTCACTTATAAATGGAACGTAATTAATAAAACAAATATTGAGCAAAACAGAGCCAAAGATGTGGAAATAAAGAACAAACCGACAGTGACCAGAGGGGAGGGAGATAATGGGGGAAAGTAGGGCAAGGGGAAAGCAAAGGAACACAAACAGAGGACTCATGGGCATGGACAATGGTGGGGGAGTAACCGTGTGAGTCGGGGGATGGGGTAGGGGTAAGCAATGGGGGGAAAGGCAGGACAACTGTAACTGAACAACAATTTTTTAAAAATCATAATCATGTTCTATGTATCCAGTCTCTCTTCTTCCACGAGTGTGCTATTTCTCAGAAATGAACTAATTCTGTTACTTTCTCAAAACTGTCTCTACTGATTATTATAGAATAAACTCCAAAATTCATAGCATGATATAGAGGTCACAAGCTGGGCCATTCTTAACCATTAGCCCTTGCTGCTAAGTCCCAATCCTGCCCACTTAAATCCTAGTAAGTCCTCCATGCCTAACCACCTTTCAAAGTGCCTTGTATACCTGGCAAAGTCTTATGCATTCCTTAGGCCTCATTCCAGAAACACCTGCTCTCCTATATAGCTCTCTGAGTCTCTTGGCCACCCACCAGAAGTGGATTTAACAGCGGGCACACTGGGCATGCGCCCCCGGCCCCGACTTCTGAAGGGCCCCGCAAAACCCCAACTTTACAATTTTTTCTAATGACACCAAGTTTGGTTTCATATGTGCAATACATATATTATATTCAAATTGTATTGGAAATAAAACATTAATAGTACATAATATTTTTCATTTATTTAAAAATATGGTTAACGTGTATTTTTTATTTTCCCTGTCTCTCTCTTTTTTTTAAGGGGCCCAATATTTTCTTCTGCACCCGGGGCCTCAACTGACCTTAATCTGCCTCTGCCACCCACCCACTCTCACTCATAAAAGTTACTTGCTTATCTTCATTTTTTACCCTATTATGATGATTTTCACATTATAATATCTTTTTTTCTATTTATTTTATTCTAAGACTTTGGTCTTCTTATAGGACAGGAAGAATGCCCCCTTCCATATAATTTAGTAATGAGTAGGTCATTTGAAATTATATAATTTCAAATGATATAATGGTGGTGTGGGTTAATTATAACAAATAACCCCAAATTTAAATAATGGCTCAAACACAATAAAAGTGTGTTTCTTGCTCACAAAAATGTTCATGTCAGCAAGGAGTCTCTGCTCCACACGTTGATTTAGAAACATGGACTTATATTGTTTGGAATCTTTAACTCATGGCTATAAAATTGGTAATGGAAAAAGCATCCAACTGACAAAAAAGGAAGAGAATGGAAAACCTTAAGAAAAAATTTTTTCTTGTTAAAATCACAAATCACTTCTGCTCACACCATGCTAGCTAGAACTCAGCCACATGACTGCACCTGATGCAAAGGAGGCCGAGGAATGCAATTGTCTGTCAAGAACAATAATTCTGGTGTGCAGGTACTAGAATGTATTGCCACAGACATATGGTAGGCACAGACACATACAAAAAGTGAGGTAATTGAATGGCAAAATAGTGCTTCAAATCGGAATTCCCCATAGAGCTGTTTTGAGAATGCAAATGCCTAAGCTACTATCTGAAACCTTCTACACCTAAATATCCTGGTGTAAAGTTAAGGAATCGGTATTTTGTAATTCTGTCTACTGGCACAGGTGATTTTGTTGTCTCTACAGAGTAACAATTCTACAGGTGCTACCCAGCTAGTCTATGGAATAGCCATTATAGCATACAGAAATGGAAATGGCCATTATGGCACAGACTGAATCAGAAGGTTTTTAACAATAGGTTAATTTCTAAATAGAACACATTAGTTGATCTATCTCATTAAAAACTCAATAAAACGAGTGTTAGATTCAACACTGCAGAAACTCTACATTGTTTTGTACATTTTCTTAAATATCCTCCTGTAATAAGTACATACTACACATAATCAAATGAAGTATAAACTCTCTGAAAGGACATTTTTTAATTTCTTTTCTCCTCTAGGAGCACCTCTAACAGTAATTGGTACTTACTTAGGATCAATAAATATCAAAGGATAGAGTTCTATCATTTTCCCTTGCAATAAGTTTGACTAACATAAATTAGTGAATGACTTGAGAAAAAGGATAAGTGGCTTTACTTAGCTGATAATAATAACCCTTTTGGTTACATTACCATATGCAAATAAGCTTTCATATTTGTTTCAGCTTTCATCTGTGTTTCTCAATCACTTAAGGGCCACCTAATTGGTTTATAACCTGTAATCAATTTAGCCTTTCATTGCCCAATGTGAAAATGTTTATTCACAAATGGTAATAATTAGTGAAGTCGTACAGACTGCCACACTAGTCTATTATTTGTTCACTAAGTTCTTTGGCCTTCTGTCGTTTAGCAGGGATAAGTTTCAAATTTATACAGGTATGTACACACAAGAAGACAATTTTTAAAAAATAATCACTAATTAAGCATAAGAAAAGTGAATATGTACAATTCAAATAATATTGTTTACTATACCGAAAACTATGAATTAGTAGCTGGTTTATTTGCAATAGCAAAAGTAAGGCATTCAAATTTCCAAAATGATTGTTTTACTTTTGATTATGAGCTTATTTCAAAGCCTTCAACAGCATTTCCTAAGATGGGAACATTTTACTCAGATCTACACTGGTATTTGGATTGGTCCCAAACTTACATAGAGATGGGGTAGGTCAGGTCCTTTGTGAAAACATTGTTAAGATGTACTTGTTTCATAGAGATGTGATATTGATTTGTCATTGAAGCTTGAAGGCTTACCTGGCAATGGAATTCTACTTTTTAGCCTAGGTGGTACTAAAACTGCGACTATAGAGACATTTTTTTGTAAAAGGCTAGATGTTAACAATAATGAAAAGGCTAAAGGAAATTGTAAAAAGTTTCCTATAACAGAAGTGAAAAGAATCACATTTATAGTACATCTATGTAGCAGGCTTTAGGGTAGCGCTTTGTTTTTTTATTGTTTTGTTTTTTAAAAACAATTGCAGTTATAATAAAATGAGCAAAAAATAATATCTAGGAAGACTAAATAGTACTCTGCTGAAATCTGAGGTAGTAGAAGGACTTCAGTTAGTTTCCTCATTTACAGGTTCAGTCCTCAGCTTTGCAGTTCCGGAAACTTTGGGGCAAAGAACTAAGCAAGTTGACAGAAATTAGAAAAGAAATGTAAGCACAAATGGTAGCTGAATGAATAATAAAATCAAGTAGTATTTTTTTTCCAGAGGCTACAGGTGCAGGAATATAAGACAACTAAGGGTATTAAAATATTTTCTATAGTATCATACAGAATGTATGTATACACTACTTTTTACATATTATTTGTGCAACTAGTTATAATAACTGTCACTGTATAGTAAAACTAACCATATATATACTTACTCTATCAGCATTTCCACCTTCAGCTATGCACCCAACAATAACATATAAATATAATTAATAAGAACAAAAGGTACAAGAATGCTCAGAGCAGCACTATACAGAAGTCAAAAAGTGAAAACCATCCAAATGACCATTAACACCAGAATTGATAAACTGCAGCTTATTCATAAGTAGAACATTAAACAGAAATCATCTGAGCAAACAATTTGCTATATGAAACACCGTGAATAAGTTCACAAACATATGGTGAACCAAAGAACTGAGACATAAGAGGGCATGTATTGTGTGATTCCATGATGCAAATTTAACCGAGGGCAAAATTCACACATGGCATTAGAAGCAGGAGTAGAGATTCCTTTGAGTGTGTGAGGGGGCTTCTGGGCAGCTGATAACATTTCACTTCCTGATGGAGATTCTGAGTATACATAACACAGTGATACACACAGTGAAATGATTTCACTCTGTAAAAACTGATGGAGCTACATGCTTAAGGTTTGGTAACTCCTCTGTGAACATCAATAAAATGCCTTAAAACTGCTAACAACAGGGGGTATGGAGATGTAGGAAGGAATACAGATAAAACAAAATGAATCATGAGTTGATAACTATTGATGAGGGGTGATGAATAAATAGCTGATCATCATACCACATTCCCTTCTTTTGTATGTTTTAATATTCATAATTTTTAAAAATTAAATATCTAGCCCTGGCCTGTGTGGCTCAGTTGGTTGGAGTGTCATCCTATAAACCAATAGGTTGTGGGTTCGATTCCCAGTAAGGGCACAGGCCTGGGTTGCAGGTTCAGTCTCTGGTTGGGGTGTGTATGAGAGACAGTGTTTCTCTCTCACATCGATGCCTCTCTCCCCCTCTCTCTCCCTCCCTGGTCTTCTCTCTAAAATTAATAATCATGTCCTTGGGTGAGGATAAAAAAATTTAAATAATAAATATTAAGAAAAAACTTGTTAGGCATTTATCTAAGCTATGTAAGGTATCGCATGCACAATTCATTAAAATAATAAATTACACTTTATAAAATTAAAAATTTCTGCTCTTTGAAAGGTTCTATTAGGGAAATAAAAAGACAAGTCACTTCTAGGAGAAGAAAGCCACATATTTCATATAGGACATTTATCCAAAATATATAAATAACCCTCAAAACTGAGTAATAAGACTATAGACACCCCAATTTGAGAAGGGCAAAATTTTTGAATGGCTATTTCAGCAAAGATAACATAGACACGTCAAATAATCTCATAAAAAAGTACTCAACATCATTAGACTTTAAGGAAATGCAAATTAAAACCACGAGATACCACTATACATCTATTGAAATATAAAATTGAAAATACTAAACATACCAAATGTTGGCGAGGATAAGAACAAATGGAACTCTCTTACATTGTTGTTGAGAATGTAAACTGTTACTACCGCTGTGGCAAATATTTTGGAAGTAAGTTAAAATTATATATATACATATATATTTATATATTATTTTTACTCCTAATTATTCTTACTCTTGGCATTTCTAAAAAAGTGAAAGCATGTGAGCACACATAGACTTGTACATAAACCTTCATAATGGCTTTATTTATAATAGTCAAAAGCTGGAAACAACACAAATATCCATCAATAGGGAAATGGATAGAAACATTGTGGTACAGCAGCAGCATGGAGTATTGCTCCACTGTAAAAAATTAATGAAGTACCTATACATGCAACATAATGAAGTACCTATACATACAACATATGTTTTATAAAAGCCAGGGAAAAGTAGTATATTCTGTATGATTCCCTTCATGTAAAATTATAGGAAATGCAAACTAATTTATAGCAACAGAAAGCAAAGAAGTGTTCGAGGATTGGGGAGAAATGGGAGGGACAGAAGAAAGGGATTGCAAATGAGCATGAGGAAACTTTAGTGGGTGACAGAGATGTTCATTTTCTTGATTTTACTGATGGTTTCCTGGGTGTACACATATGTCCAAACTTACCAAATCGTACACTTAAAAGCAGGTTTTAGTATTTCAATTATACTTTAATATAGCTGTGATGAAAATGAAACAACTGTGCAATACATTTCTTATATTTCTAGTGTGAACTTATTCAATATTCATGTCTTTACTTTTAATAAATTAAAATAACCTTGAAAAACTTGTTTTATTTAGCTTACAATGGCGCCTGGATATCTATCTCTATGTCTCAACAATATATACATTCTTAATGCTCAGAATATTCAGACCCATTTTTACAGACTGTACTAAAAGAAAGAAGTTAAATTATTCTTATTTCAATAGTTTTAATTAATCATTCTGTGGATTATTTTCCTCATGCCAACTTTTTTCCCCCTTTTAAACAAAGGCTATAATCTGGAGTCTACAACTTGATTTGAATTTGAATCTTTCAGTATGCTTCAACCACCATAAAATTATTATTATATGACATTTTTTCTCAGATAAATCTTACTTATTTCTGAATTGTCTATAATTTTGTTCTTACAACATAACTTTATCTACATTTTTGAGGAATAGTACATTATGCCCTTATGTACTGTCAAAAAATATATAAACTTCATAAACTCTGAAGTAGTTTTTATAACAAGCTTTTGCTGTTGAGATACTCAGATTAAAAGAGTTAAAGTGACCTGCCTAAAATTGTACACATGTTAAGTTGTTAAGGATTCAAACCCAGATATGACTTTTTATCATATTACATCAATTTCCAACCGATGAAAGCGATGGCACTTCTAAATGGGAAAAAAAACGTCCCATAAGAATGTCAGCTGATTTCTCAAAAGAGACCTTGCAGCCAAGAAGGGGCTGGGAAGAAGTATGCAAAGTCATGAACAGCAAGGACCAACATCCAAGATTCCTCTATCCAGCAAAGCTATCATTTAGAATGGAAGTGCAGATAAAGTGCTTCTCAGATAAGGTAAAGTTAAAGGAGTTCATCATCGCCAAGCCCTTATTATATGAAATGTTAAAGGGGCTTATCTAAGAAAAAGAAGGTCAAAACTATGAACTGTAAAATGACAACAAACTCACAACTATCAACAACTGATCCTAAAAAACCAAAAACAAACTAAACAAATAACTAGAATAGGAACAGAATCACAGAAATGGGGAGCACATGGAGGGAAATCAGTGGGGAGGGGGAGGATGGAGAATGGGGGAAAAGGTACAGGGAATAAGAAGCATAATTGGTAGGCATGAAATAGACAGGAGGAGGTTAAGAGTAGTATAGGACAGGGAGAAGCCAAAGAACTTATATGTACGACTCATGGACATGAACTAAGTAGTGGGAGGAATGCTGGAGGGAATGGGGGTACCAGGTGGAGAGGGATAAAGGGGAGAAAAAAATGGGATAACAGTAATAACGTAATCAATAAAATATACTTTAAAAAGAGTATATAAAAATAAAATAAAATATTTGAATTTTAAAGCATTCCTTCCTCTACATCATTTTCTCTCAGAATAGAAATTATTTAAAATTACCCAAATCTAAGGATACTTACATTGCTACATAATCTTCTGTAGTGTGAAATTCAGTTGTTAACAAAGGTGGTATGTTATAAAAAGAAACAAATGAGATTTTCAAATTAGACATACGCAAGTTGAAATCTAGATTCAGCAACAACAACATGAGTGAGTTTAGGAGAGTTAGCTTAACCCCCTGGATTTCTATTTCCACATTCAATAAAATTGAGAAATAATACCTACCTTGCTGACTACTTTCAAGTTTCAAGGTAATGAATACACACTGTGTAGCATGAAAGTGCTCAGTAAATGTTTGCTCAAAAAAGAAAACAGGATTGATGAGTAAAAAGTGTACTTTAGAGGGCAGTCATTAGATATTGCTACCACTTTGTAATAATTACTTGCATTTTGATGACACATTTCTAAAAATACATTACAAAACCATTTGAAGAGGATTAAAAAAATCTAAGCTCTGCGATATACACACACACACACACACATGCATATATATATAATTCTTCACAGTAAACAAAAAGTCACATTTTGCAAAAAATCATTTGGAGGTTTAGAAGGCACACAGATGTGAGTCGCCATGTTCCATTTATTCAACACATACACTATAAGGTGAGAGGTAAAAAAGATTGGCTATTTGAAGATCATGTTTCCAGCACCTCTCAACCAGCTATAGCTTCTTTGTGTGGCTTTGGGCAGTTTACAGCCAAGTTTCCACCTATTAAAATCTGAGACAATAGAACTTGATGTTCTCTAAGTTATATTAAAACTCAAAAAATTCTCTCCTGACTATATTACTTTTTCTAATTAAATAATATAAAATTAGCACAACTTGAGTATTCATTTTATCCCACAAAATTAGCACTCTGTAGGATGATAAATTAATCTATGCCAACCATATTCACAGCGCCTACTGTTGCAGAAATGTAGTGAATCACACTGGCTGGCTTTTTCAGGATAGTTGTTATAGGATTAACACTGTGCTGGGCAATTTTGAGTTTTGTTTTATATTTGCAGTGCACAGGCTCAAAATTATCAATTCAGCCAAGAGAAAACAAATCCTGGGGATTAAATGTACTCTATAAAATTTAAACTGTAATGATTCTCTCTTTTCTGCAGCAGCAATTTCTCTCATGAGAGCATTGCCAGTGGCATGCGAACAACCTTGAATAAAATAAAACCTCCCCAGATCCCGTGTCCTCCTATAATCACCACCCTATTTCCCTCCTTGTTGGTCCTAGCATCACTTCTCCGTGTTTCTATTGGACCACTCAGTAATCAGACACGGCTGTCCATCCTTTCTTTCCTGTGATTTCTTCTCTTCCATGAGTCCAGAATACTTCTTTCCTAGCTCTCCTCCTCCTTTACTGGCTACTCCTTCTCAATCTCCTGTGATGGCTTCACTCCTACTAGACCTCTCACTGCTTATGATTATTATCTAGAACCCATCTTTTTCTCCATATCTTTCCTGACAATCTCATTTACCTCATGGCTTTAAATACAGTGGTATACCTCTGACCTCCAAATGAACACATTCATTCTGATGGTCTTACCTGAAACTGCAGATTTATAGACCTGTCTGTCTGTTTGATACATCCATTTGAGTTTCTAACAGAACTGTTTTCATCCTCCTCCCAACCCCACTCTTCAGCAACTCTGATGAACTTAACCTGTCACTGTCTTCATAGTTCTCACCCATCCCATCATTTTTCATCCAGATTATTGCAAGTAACTTAATGTCTCTGCTTCCACTCTTGTCCCCTCCAATCAATTCTCAACAGAGCAATTGGAAGGACTTTTTAAAATATAAATCAGACTGTATTATTCCTTTGATGAAAATCAACCAAGACCTTCCCTTTACACTTAGAGTATATGAGCACACAGGAGAACTCAATATCTATCCCCTGCTAGCTTCTACTCACATCAACTGTCACTCTATCCCTTGCTCAATACACTCTTGCTATAGTGACATTCTTTATGTTCTTCAAATATATCAATATCATTAAAATCTTAGGGCCTTGTCCTGGGATATATGAATGGCTGACTCCTCAGAATTCTGGATTAGTTTAAATGTTATCTCCTCCAGGAGGAAAGGTCTTTCCTGTCCACTTATCTCTAACACCATCCTATTTTGTATTCAACACATTATATTCATTATTTTGTATTTATCAACTTGTTTATTGTCTGTCTCCTCCACTAAATATAAACTTGAGGCAGAACCTTGTCTATCCTAGTCAATTTTTTATACCTAAGGCTTAAAGCAGTGTCTCACAAGAGACTTTGACCACATGCTGGAGGAACTAAGCATAATTATATGTAGAGGTAGCTATTCACAGTAGGCATGGAAATGGCAGCAGGTAGTTGAGCAGGGCTTAGATACTCTTTTCAGGAAATTAATAAAATAGAAGCTTGGCATAGGCTAAGAGGAGATATATGTAATTTATAGATAAACAGAACTCAATAATTTTTAGTGCCTGTAAACAGCATAGGACTTCTAAAATCTATATCTTTACGACTCATATATATTTTCTGACCAATATGTCTTCCTCACACCAAAGCAGCTATAGCAGGTAAGTAGCCTCTAAGACAATAGGCATCAGGGAAAAGCAGTGTCCAGAGGCCCATACTGCTGGCCGATTAAATGTAGACACAACTGTGGCTTCTTAGTTTAGTCCCTGGCTTTAATTTAATTTGAACAGGAAGAACTGAATAAGACAAGCCAGTACTCCCATTTCTACACAGATTGCACTGACAAGCTCAGTTTTGGAGAGCTCTGGGCACCGGCCTGACAGTTCCATTAATTCAGAGGTCATTATGTGTGAAAACAAGAGAAATCCAGGGATTTGGAATTGGGCTATGTTTCCTAGACCAATGGTTAATTCTTCTACTGTTTCTGAAATATCTAGAAATGACTCTAACGATTTATATCATTGCAAAGCATATATTTAAGGATTACTGTTTCCTTAGGAATATTCTAAAAAGTTACCATGGTTAGCCTTAGGTATTAGAAACCATATGTGATCAACACCGAGTGGCAATGAGCACAGACAAATCCCTTCACTGTTGCATAACTCATAACCACGCTTTGTAAAGGAAAACACAGGTGAAGAAAAGTTCACCTTTAATGACCAGTGTCTTCCAGGTACTTGCTTGGATGACAGTCATCAGACAGAAGCTGCAACCCCGAAGGCTTGGGGACATTTGCCTGCTTGTAGATTCTCATGCGTGTGGGTGGCTCATTGTTAGACCACCATTTCACTAAATGTGACAGGGCGTGGACACCCATCTTTTACTTTCAAAGAGAAATTCTCTCTCTCCTTGTTCTTTTCCTCATAAGCAAAATGAACCTGCTAATGACACAGTTCTTTAACAAGCCTACCCTCATTTATCATTACATGTGATCTCATTTGGTTTCTTTAATTATTCTCCATTTTGCTAATTATGATTATCCAGAGTACCACAATTTATCATATTTCTCTACCTCTTAAAAGACTCATTTACAGTTCTTGTTCTTTCATGGGTTCTTATTGACATTTTTAATTGCAGCTGGTTTAGAGGAATTTTCATGCTTCCCTCTTCTCAAAGCATAGCAGTATTTATCTTTAATGTCCCTAATCATTTTCTCTAATGTATGCTATTCTATGTTGTCTTTGTAAGTGTATTTTCTCAATCTAGGCCTTTCTACAAAAGAAATTTAAGTCTGTCATTGATTTTCTGTTAAGACAGTAATGGCATGAACATCACCTTGTAGGAAAGGTAAAGCAGATAACTTAAATGTTTTATTTAGTAACTAATAAAATGCACTGGACTCAAGTCAATAAACTGAATTAAATATAGGCCCCAAATAAATAAATAAATTACAGCTAAGTTCTGCAAAAGAAGCATATGCTTCTGCAGAACTTGATATACAATGTTTCTAACTGATCATTTCTTGACTTTCACCCATACTTATATTCAAGAAACATACATTATTCGTTAATGAGATTTAGAATGTTATTTTAAGTGGTGAGAAAAACCAAAGATGAGTTCCTATATTAAATATGTAACATCTTATAGATATAATAAGATATGTAGAGTAATATTGGATTATTCAATGTACCTGAAGAAGTCAATGGAAGTTCCTTTGAACTAGGAAACTCATGGAAGACTTTGGAGAAGAGGTAACATTTGAGCTGGACCTTCAGGAAGATTTGGAATATTTGACATATTTGAGAGGAATATGATTGCCTGTATAATAAGAAAACTAATCTTATAGTGAAAACACCAGTTACAAGACTATAACAATAGCTAAGTTAAGCTTGAACCAAGGCGGCAGGAGGGGAAATGGAAGCAAGTTTGATTTGTGATTTTTTAAAAATTTATTTTATTTTTTAGACAGAGGGGAAGGGAGGGAGAAAGAGAGGGAGAGAAACATCAGTGTGTGGTTGCCTCTCGCGTGCCCCCTACTGAGGACCTGGCCCGCAACCCAGGCATGTACCCTGATTGGGAAATCGAACCGGCGACCCTTTGGTTTGCAGGCTGATGCTCAATCCACTGAGTCAGCCGGGCACAAGCAAGCTTGATTTAATGTTAAATTTAGGAGACAGAGTAAATGTATTGGTAACTATGTAAACAAGAATAAGGTTGAAGCCTAACCAAGTCCAAGATTCTGCAGCCGGGTAACTAATGACAATAAAAACAATGACTGATATCAAACACTTATGAGTAAGTTGCTAAATTGTAAAGCCCCAAATGTATTGATTTATTTAATTCTTAGACCTTTCCTATGTAGCTAAGTAACTAGTGTGCCATTAATATAAATTTTAAAATGTGATGAGGGAATAGATTTGTAGTGAAGTATAATAAACTCTGTTTTAATTTTGTGGTTTTAGATATAGTTTTAGTCAAAATGGGGTAAGCCAGCTGCAAAAAGTTATCATATCTTAAAAATAAAACACAATGAAGTTTTATTTTTCATGCTAATTTAGTGTCCCGCACAGAATCTGGGGATTCTGCCTATATAATCAATCTCAGGTTGATGAAGATTCTGCCCTCTTTTAACCAGCATTTGAAACACAGGGCTTCTTAAGTTTCCACAGAAGCAGAACGTAGAAATGGAGTAAACACATACTTTTTACGCTGGTTCAGCCCCGATACAGAGCTGATATTTCCACTCACATTCTTTGAACGGAACTAACCACGTGATTTTAACGTAATTGCAAGGCACATATAGGGGAACAGCTTACTACTTGGTCAGGGCCACCCTCACTACTTGGTGAACCACAGGCACCATCTGTTCCTTTAAAAATGTAAGATGTAATATAAATGGGGTCTGGAACAAAGTAGGGGGTCCAATCTAATTTTTCCGCCTATGCTAACTTATTTATACATCTCAGGTCTCACTATATCCTTAATTGTTCTTTTGTCTTCTATCATGTTATTCCATTTGCTGAAAACTCCTTCCCTTCTTTGTCTACATAGTTAATCCCTGTTCATTCTTCAAAATACGATTCAATATATTAAAAAATAATACCATGGTAAATGGTTAGCTATATTAAAGGGAAAACACGTATCTCAAATAAAAATATATTATTGGTAAAATAAGAGTAAACATCAGTTCAAAAAGATATGAAACAATAAGAGAAAAATAATATTTTGAGTATAGATTTAGAAAAAATCACAAAAATGATCAGTTGCTCTAACTACATATATTTCCAGATATAAAATATATTAAAAGATAAATAGGAGCAAGGAAACCATTTCCCAAAAGAATATTAAAAATATTTCATCACCCAAAAAGAAAAATTACAAAGAACAGGACAACTCATTAAATAAATATAAAAAACAAGAAGTCTTTAAAAATCAAAAATGACTGATTATCAAATAAATTTTTAAATGCATATAACAGTGAGATTTACTTTTATACTTCTAAAATTGGCACTTAGAATTCTAGTGAATGTTGCTGAAAAGTATTTCCTGAGTTCATTAACTCATTCCACAGATATTTGCACACCTACTCTGTACCTAACATTGTTGAACATACATCAATTAAAATGAAAATATTTAATAATGAAAAAGAGTGTGCCTTCATGAAACTTACATTCTAGTTTATGTCGCAGTTTGGGTTCCCTCAGGAAGAAATTCTGAATAAGGTATTTGAGTGCAAATAATTTATTTAGAAGTAGATGATTTATTCAGAAGTAGATAAAACATATGGTAGTGGGCAACTGAATTGGAGATAGAATGGCAATCAATCAAAGATGAATTGTTATATCAGTTATCATGATGAGAGATTTCCACTAAGTCATGTGCAGAAATTCTGGGAGAGAATGCAAAAGTCAGCCTTGAGCATCATCCACAAGAGGACTGAGATAACCAGCATATTTACAGACGAACTCACCTAAGCTGGTTGAGGTCTGGTTCTGGGGGTGTTCATTTTTCTACACATTCCATCTGCCACATAAAGAACAGCCTTCTACAGATTCAGAGGGAAGCCATGAAGCCCAAAGATGCAGACACTAGCACTTGGGTATGAGCAGGAATGAAGGGTCTACAGAATATAGGTAGGACACTGACAAATATGTTATACTAAGAAAGACAATAAAGAATAAACATTATAAAAAAGTAAGTTACAAATACATTAAAAAGTTACATATGTTATTAGTATAAAGAAAAGAAGTAGAGTTAGGTGAGAGGGATCAGTATTTCCAGGGAAAGGAATAGCCTGTTTCCGGCATTAAATAGGGTGATCAGGGTAAACCCTATTGGGAGTATGAGACAAGACATGAAGAAGACAAATCAACCAAACAGACATCTATGTAAGATTATTGCAGGCAGAGAGGACATTTGATCAAAGGACCCACTGGATCTTGCCTGGAAAGTCTGAGGAACAGTGAGGCTAATGTAACTGGAATATTAGCAACAGTGGGAGGAAAGGTAATGAGTTGGCTAGGGAGGGACAGGAAGTGAATGTGTGGGACCTAAGATGACTTGTAAGACTTATTACTGTAATGGAAATGGGGATCCACAGCAGGGTTTTGAATAGAGGGAAACACAAAATGTTTTCTCTTACAAAATGATTATTCAGTACTTTCCTCTCTGATCATGAGAAAGTAACTGATGTCAGACTTACTGTATTGGAATAAACAAATAAAACACCTGACAAAATAGATGAGGTAACTGTTTTCCTACTTTGGAGACTAGGCATCTCAGGACCATGAACCTTTAAAAAAAGGAAATTTATAAGCTCACTTAAAAACATTTAGGAATGAATTTAATGAATGTCAAATACCGCCTCTACACTGAAAACTACAAAACACTGTTAAGAGCAGTTAAAGGAGACCTAAATAAGTGAAAATATATACCATGCTCATGGACTGTGAGACTCAATATCATTGATGGATCAGTTTCCCCAAATTAATCCATATATTTTAATATAGCCCTTATCTGAAGCCAAATAAAAATTCTGCTAGTGATTCGGAAGCAAATTTAAAGTTTATATAGAAATGCAAAGATATGGTATACACAAAATTACTTTAAAGATTGTTCCCAACTTTATTGAGCTATAACTAACATATAACATTACATAAGTTTAAGGTATATAACATGGTGATTTAATATCTACTCTAAAAATGATTACCACAATAACATTAGCTAAAACATCTTTTACCTCACATAGTTATAAATTTATGTGTGTTGAGAAATTTTAAGAGCTTTTGATGATTTTCAAATATACAATACAGTATTGTTAACTATAATCATTGTGCTCTGCATTGTATCCCTGGAACTTATTCATGTTATAAGTGGAAAATCTTTTAAATATATATATTTGGAGGATTCTCGCTGCCTGATTTCAAGGGTTTCTAAAAAGGTATTGCAGTCACACAGTGTAGTATGCGTGTAAGGAGAGAAAAATAATTTATCGGGCCCAAATAGAGAGTTCAGAAATAAAACTTGCAGAAATGTGGTCTCCATCAGAGATGCCATGCAATTCAATAGGGAAAGGGAAATCAAAAAATGATACTGGAAAACTGGATAATAAGATAAACTGCAAAAGCTACCTCACACTATATACAAAAGGTAATTTGAAATTGATCACAAGCATAACCATAAAAGTTAAAAACATAAATTTTGGGGCGAACCCGCATGAGAATGTCTTTATAACATTGGAGCAGACAAAGGTGTCCTTGAGAGGCTACTGAAAGCTGTAACCATAAAAAAAGGTAAATTGAGCTTCATCAAAATTAAACACTCAAATTTGTATTTAAATGTAAAATGGCACTACTTTGGAAAACTATTTCATCACCTACCCTATGCTCTAAGAATTTCATTCTTAGGTATTCAAGCAAGAGAAAAGAAGACATAGTACATGAAAAGAGTTGTGCAAAACTGTGAATAGCTGCTTTGTTCATAACAATCACATACTAGAAACTACCGAAATGTCCAACAATTCGGTGGTACGTGTATCCATTATAATACTACTAAGAAGTTTACAAAATAAGTTTCTGATTTAGTCAACAACTTGGAACGATCTTTAAAACATTATGTTAAATACACACAAAAGAAATGTAATATTTTGAGTGAACAATATATGCAATAAGAAGTCAGAAATGTCTGTGCCCCTAGCTCCCCTTAATTACCGTTACACAGAGAGGCAAAAGATAGCTATTGAGTATTTTATAATATCCTTTCAGATCAGATTATTCATAGTACAATGTTTCTCATCTCTGCATTTATGATGCCATGGAAAGTACTGAGACTGCCTAAGAGTAGAGTTATATGTAGTTTAGTTGCATTCTGTCAGCATGACAATACTTTCAAGCTGCCTCAGTTTCTAAAACCATCTGTGCCTTTTGAATATCATTTAGGGGGTGACCCAAAGAATATCTTTGTTGTTCTGAATTTCTGAGGAGGGTCCCATCGTTTGTGTGTGTTTTTGGTGGAAGGTAAAGGAAAATATAATCTACTCACAAGCCTGTGATTCTTTCAAAGTTCTTGTCTGACAACTGAATTCCAGATGGACAATGTAGCATTTTCATAAAAAGAAATGTCTGTTGAGGTTGGAAATAAAAGTCTCTAGTACAATCTTATTTATAGTGCTCAGACCTTTGATACTCATACATTAGTGCTAAAAGTGACAGATTTGTTAGAAGTTAAAGCTTCCTTTATATCCACTGTCTTCCACGTGTTCAACCAATGATCTGAATTAAGTGGAGTCATAGTCGAAATGATCCCAAACTCCAGGAACAAATACTAATAAAAGGGATATTTGCACCCTCCCTATGGGTCCTGAGTATAAGCTTCACTAGAATTAAGAATCCTTTCCGTTCTTCCTGGTTTAAAAAACAACGAACATGGATTGGAAGGTAAATGCTAATGTTTCTGGTATATTCTATGACTCTTCCTTCTGAGGTCAGGTGTCTCAAACCGAGGACCTTGGTTACTTTTAATGACAGAGACTTTGGTCTATCCACCATTCCCAGTGTCTCCCAATTAAAAACCTTTATTATGTAAAGTTTCCAGAGGAAGACCACAGAACCCTAAAATTTAAACAAACAGGACTCAGCTCTCTGAAACTTTAAACCCTTGAAGGAAAAAAAAAAAACTTTCATGGAAAGAAATTGGAATGCAACGCTGCAGCTGCCTATAAAATATGTTAAGTGGGCATCCTAACAAGAAGTTAGGTAGAAACACAAACTGTGAACACGACAGGGTTTGCTTTAGATTTCCATGTAGCTTTGGCTATTGCTATTTTTAGGCCCACAGGTACTTACGCAGGTGTGGCATCAAGGAACAGCTGAACCAGAAGGGGTCCAGGGCTTACTGGGTTTTGTCAGTAAGGATCATAGCTCCCTAAACAGAAGGTGGAAATTCCAAGGGCTTATGACTGTCATTGCTGAAGATTCCAGTGGCAAGCTGTTCATCCTCTGATGCTTCTCTTTCAGTTGTTCTATGTTCCTTATATTTTGGGAGTACAAGACCATTGTCATTGGTAAACAACACTTGAGGTGGTTTACAATTTTTTTGTTTTTATTTAGGCTTTGGCTGCTGTGTATTATTGTCAAAAGCACAATTTCTATATGTTCTGGTATATTCTGATGCTTAAAATGACCTGAACCAGAAAGGAAGAAGTGGATAAAACTGTCTAGTGGGCTGTAAAAAACAATTCTAACTCTATGGTAAGGTGCTGCAAAAGTTCTTCAAGATCACCCTCTTTTCTTAAAACAAAACTTAATCTAAAAACTCAATTTCTCACCTAATGGAAGATTCTAAGGATGTTTAATAATCAGATATGTTATGTGTAATCTCTTGGTGGCCTCAAAGCATCCGTCCCCAGCAAACATTCATTAAATTTCTGCCTCGCTCTCTCCTCCTGCTGTCCCTCCCCGGTAAAAGTGTGTCACCTCCTCATTCTTTCTGTCTCTGCCTCTCTCACCCTCTAACGTATACACACACACATACAGTTCTACTCAAGAAGCTTATAGTATTTTCTCTGGAATATTGGCACCATAATAGCAGTAGCTCTGACAATGTTCTTCTTTAAAAAGTAAATCTGGGAATATATATATATGTAAACATATCTGAATAATCCCCTCGCACTACAAATATACAGTTTTTTCCCAGCCTTTGCCCATGCAACATCAAACTCCCAATGGCATTGCTCTGGCTTTCTTCAAAAGGTGGCGGTAAATGCAATGCTATCATCCCTTCTATTAACTGCTCGATATTGTGCTAGGCTAAGACATACTACATGAGTGCGGGGATGGGTGATGGTGCCTGATCTTGGCCAGTGTGGATCCCATTACAGGGGATTAGGTTGACACTAATGGGGTTGATTCTGCAGCCTGTTCATCCTCTGTCTGCCAATAGTCAGAGTGAGCAGCCAGAGAACAGAATATCCGAGTGTTCGTGCCAAGACAACTGCAATAACTGAGGCTTGCTGCTATCGGTGCCTCTTCAGAATGGAGGCAGAAGGTAACACAAACAAGAGAATGGCAACAGTAGAGTTTTCAGATTCACCTGGCACAAAGAGGAAGAGAATGTCAGGTGTCTCGTTCTGTTGTAAATGCCTCTCGTTTGGAAAAGATTAATTCTCACCCAAGTACGCCCATTAGGCTATAAAGGTGGACATGGGGAAAAGCCCAGGATTATTACAAGTTCAATGAATAATATTTTCTACTGAACTTATGAAGATTTTTTTCCTGTATTTGGTGCACTGTAGAAATATTGCAGTCAGGTTCATTTTTATTTAATTTTCCTGGCACAAAATCTGGCAAAGATACCAAATTCGTGCCCCAAATGGACAGTTTTTATGCATTTCCACATGGGCCTCCTGTGGCCCCATTTGCTGCAGCCACAGCTGGTGTCCCCTGCAGATCCCGAGGGCCGATTCTCAGAAGCAGGAAGGAGATAAAATAATGTACACAGGCAGCTTCTAAATGGTTAGTCTCTCAAACACTCAGGATGTCACGGAAGCATTTGACAGCCTATACCCTTTGATCTTTTCTAAGAAAAAAAGAAGAGGTTTTGTCTCAAAGACAGAGATCCAAGGTAATAGTGTCTTGATGGGACAGTTGAGAGTTTAGGTTCTGGTCCTTAGATGTTACTATGTTGTCCCACCTGCCCAGCCTTGATGAGAAAGTTAAAACTGCCATGCTGTCATATTAATATTTCTTCACATAAGAACAAAATGTTAATAATATTAGAAATTAACATTTTAATGTTTTTTAAAATGTTTATTAGGGGCCAATTACTTTACAAAGTACTTCAATTTCATTATTTTTGTATTTGACTTGGGATCTAAATATTTACGTATTGTTTCAGTCTTTTCCTGGAAATTGCTATACAAATTTCTAAGTCCCTGCTCAGTTTTTGATATGTATCAGTAATCATGACCATGACAAAACACTTTTCTCCCCCATAATGGAGTGTATTATTCAAAGAATTTTAATAAGAAAGTGAGGCAAAGTCCCTTACTTCCAGAAATTACTATCAAATAGAAATTCATTCTGTACTAAGGTGTTTATGCATTTCCATAGGGAGAGATGCTAAACAAGACTGCATTTGTAGTTCTTGAACTTGAGGTAAGGTGAGATGAACACAGTCAACAAAAGGTTAACATTATGTATAGGCCTGTTCTTATATACAATTTAAATTCTTCTTTTAAGAAAAATTCACATACACTTAATTTTTATTGATGTAGTAATTTGTATTTCTCAAAATATTTTTAGTTAGATGGTTTCCTATTTCTGTCAAAAAATACATCATGTAAGTAGGGCAAAAATATCTATTTAACTGTTTAAAAAGAAAAAGAAACAAATAGAAATTAAACATACTTGTAAGAGTTTGGGAATAGCCCACACAACTGATTCCTTCTTAATGCTATAATCTCTTCATGTTTTCTTCTGTACTGCATCCTATTACAACATATGCCACTCATTAATCTATCTGATCTGCAGTAAAGAACCTCACCAGACAATTCCAGACAAATTCCAGAATTTATGGCTAGAATGAGGTCACTATAATAAAAAAAGGGGTTTTTTTGTTTGTTTTTGTTTGTTTGTTTCTTTGTTTTTACCAAAGAGTTAAAATTAAGGCCACTTAAACTTTTTCCTGCCATAGCTCCAAGGGTTCCATTAGAAACTGAAATATAGCCTTTTCTGTATCTTAGACACTTTACCTAGCCGATGCCAGTGATTCAGTTCTACTTTGTTAGTCAGCATCCAGTTAGGTAGAGACCACACAAGCTATGTTAACAGAGAGAATTTAATGTGAATAATTGTTAAGCAAGTATGAGAGAACTGAAAGGGAAATACAGACACTGAATTATCATGAAGTAGTAACTGCTGAAGCAGATGCTAACCCAGCACTGGGAGAACACAAGGACAAGGTTGGAACGATTGACTGGTAGAATCTTGGAAAAGGGGCCTCATTGAACCGGGATTGAGATCCTCTGATAAGGGGACACTGCTTGAATATTATTGGAGCCTCAGGACCTCAGAGGAGGGACCCTAAGGAGTTGGGATTTAGAATTGGAAGAGAATGTCTCTACTGAGCCTGGTTCTCTGATTGCTGGGAACACTGTAAAATGGAATATAATGCTTCAAGTATGGCAAACGGCTGCCATTAGGTGAAGAAGTATTGCATAGCAGAGGATGACAGGAATAGAAAATGTCTTCTGTCTCCAAACCTCTCATATCCCTGTGACACAACCCCTCCCCACCACTGGAAGAACCTGACAGGAACCAGCTGGCAAAGGAGAAAACATCTTTTGCAGTATCTCCGTCTTAGCGTTGCAAAGTAGAGTATGAAAGAGTGAGTTCGAAGCTGAGAGACAATAGCTTAATAATTGTCACACATAAAAAGAATGTAAAGAAATTATGAAGGTCTTCTGATAGGTTATTGCACCAGTATTTATTCTCCCAATTTCATATAGGGAGGCTCAGTTCTGAAGCTGCACGTATAAGCCCACAAAATATTTATGAATGAATTTCAGTGGTTTTCAACCCTGGCTAGAGATTATTATTAACCCCTGAAGTACTTTAAAAAAAAATACAAGGGCCCACTTTCAACAAATTAAATCAGAAATTTTTAAAATGTGACCTAGATGTTATTGTGTTTTTTAACTTGCAAAGTTATTTTCATGTTCAAACAAAGCTAAGAAACACCTCAAAAATAAGTAATACATAATTCAACCTCAATAGTAGCAAAAGAATTCAAAATGGGCAAGACAATTTTACCCAATAAATTTACAGTATTTCTTTTTAATGTAATCCTTTTATTTGATGTGTGCTTAAAAAGGAAACTTTCATTCATTTAATTAAAAGTTAAGACAATATTTATGAAAGAAATTTAGCTATTATTTTACCAAAAAAACATAAACTGTTATGCCATTTGAACTAAAGATCTCACTCATAGGGATCTGGTCTAAGAACACTCATCCATTTATTTACCAGATATTATTGAAAGACTGCCAGGTGCTTGATGATGTTAGAAGAACTGCGAACATGGCAGGGAAACAAAGATAATGTGACTTAGTCATATGGAATTCGTATTCCAGAGGTCAGAGGTATAAAATGCATAAAAATTCATAATCAGATAATATAGTATTTTAATGAAAATGAATTCAAACCATGCATATAGAATAAAGTTATTTTAGATAGCATAATCAGGGATGGTCTCTGAAGAATTTATATTTATAGAGTCAAATCCAGATGAATTTGTTATAGTTGAAGAACAGGAAGAAGTCTAATGAGGCCAAATTCAACAAAGGGCAAAAGAGTTAGGGAAGAAAGTCAGAGAGTCACTTAGGAATCAGCTCGAGTAGAGCCTGAAAGGCCACCACAGGAGCTTGAACTCCTTTGGATTATTTCTCATTAGACTAATGAGAAATAATTTGTAGCATTTTTAAGAGGAAAGTGACAACCTAATTTTGGTTTTTAAAAGTCACTCTGAATATTGTGGTGGGGAGGAGAAGGGTGGCAAGTGTCGAATTAGGGGAACTAGCAAGAACAATTCAGAACTCTCGGGGTGAGAGATGAGTGTGGTTCAAACTAAAATAGCTTCAGAAGTGAAAAAAGTGAATACATACAAAACATATATTTGAGGAAATAGATTAGATAATGAATGAATAAAAAGGAAAAATATTTATAGTGTAAATAATTACATGGTGTTGCTGTTTACTGAGATGGGATTCTAAAACAAAAAAAGATATGGAAGGGAAATTAAGGAATTTTTACTGTAGATTTTATGATTTAGAGCATATGCCAGCCAGCATGATGGCTGGACAAGGGTCTGTTAATGGAAAGAGCAGAGTTAAAAGTATTATTTTCAAGAACTTAGCAAAGACAATCAAAGATTCTGACAAATGTCTTTACCAAGGCATTCACTGTAGCATTTGTTTATAATGGAAAACTTTGACAATAACATACAATACTGATTAGTAAAGTACATAGTGTCAGCAAATGAAGAGTCAGGTTGACTTCTGCCCTACAGCTATCATCACATTTTCCCTAATTAGACGATGTTAGTGTACAGTAAGGGTGCATAATGACAACGATTATGTGGCTCCGGGGCCACATTTATTATTGTGACTAAGAAAAAAATCTATGTGGCTTATAAAGGGTTCATTTATCCTCATATAAAGTATATTTCCAGAATTAATTAGGTTAATTAAAATGTAAAATAATTTAAATATTAAAAGAAATTTAAGGCTATCTACAGAAAACATTAGAGGCATCCATGATTCACAAGAAGTTTTCTGTAAATAGAAAACTTTACTACATTCACTAAAATATCAGGATTAGGAAGATTTGGCACATCTGATTTTAAGGTTATGATCCAATAACAGTTATTGTCATACAATTTTAGACTTTAAGTATAAAATATGAGCCTTCTATTCATTCAAAGTTAGACCTAATTATTCTATTCTGTCTTCATCTATTGTCTTGTATGTTTTTATGTGGAGTTATTCCCAAACAATAGGTTTCAGATGCAAGAGATTAACTATGTAAGTGTCAGTTTATATTACAGACACAGAGCACCAGGGAATGGAATTCTGGAAAATGTTTTGAGAGTTCTTTTTTTTTTTTTTTTTTTGGCTGTTGTTGGGTTTTTTGGTTTTTTATTTGTTTTTTCAGAAGCTTCAAGTAAGCAAATTTACTATCTCACCTCTTTTTAAGTCAGGAATTTTGGCCGGCTAAACTGGTTTATCTGCTCCAAGTTTCACAAGAATGAAATTCATGTATTGGGCCAATTGGACTCATTGGAAAGCTCTGGGAAGAATGTGCTTGTCTGAGCTTATTCAGGTTGTTGGTAGATTTTATTTCTTTGCCACTGTTTCTTCCCTGGCTGTTTGCTGGGAGTGTATCTTTGTTGCTATAGACCACTCATATCTCTTCAGGTGCTTTCTACAACATTTCCCTCCAGTCATTGATTGAGTCCTTCTCACGCTTCAGATCTCTGACGTCCCTTTCTGACATACTTCTGACTGACCGTCCTGCCTTTCTCTTTTGCTTTTAACTGCTTATGTGGTTATATTGGTCCCTCTAAAATAATTCAGGTTAATCTTATTTTAGGTCAACTTTGTTTGTTTCTTTTAATAATGTATTCATCTTTTTTTTTTTACTTTAATTTCCATACATGGCCTCAAAAGTAAATTACTTACCAATTTGAAACAAATCAAGCTGAAGTAAATTGTGACTTATGTATTACATAATTTTAATGTTTTCCTTTCAACACATTTCGATAGAATGTGTTGGACAGGATTCACCCACATCCTGGTACTTACTTCTGCTTTTATTTTATTAAATCATTCAAATGAAATTATTAGTAGTTAATTATTTTTCAAATGGATGTTGCAACATACATATATTTTTAAAATTCCAACAGAAACTTCTTCATCAATGAGGGCTGTTACAACTACAAGGTTTTTAGTTTGTACTTTGGATATGACTAGAGAAATGTCTGCTAATGTTTAGTAGTTGTGGAGGTGGAAATGTTTGCATACTCTTCCAACATTAACTAGAAACCATTTTTGATAAAATACTTTGTCTTAGCCATTTTTGCAATCCCAGTGAGTATTACCTATTCTTTGACTAAAATATTGACATAGACTTCCAGATTCTTCTTCAGCTCTTTCCCAGTTCTTTTCTCTAAGCCCGAGATTTTCAACCTCTTTCATATCATGGCACACCTAAGCTAATTACTAAAATTCTGTGGCACAGCAAAAAATATATTATATTTTTTCTGATCTGACAAAAAAATAGGTATGATTTTGATTCATTCGCACCAGGTAGCTATTGTTGCGTTGGTTCTTGCATTTTTTTCTTTTAACTTGACAATCTAAGGGAAAAGAGGACAGTGCCTCTGACTAAATAGTCAGGTATTACATGTTTTAAAAATTCTCGTACCACACAGATTGAAAATCACTGTTTTAAACTGTAATTCTTTAAAGAAAATAAATGAAAGATATAAGCTCCTGCATATAAGGAGCGATCAAAAGATAATGATAACTTAATAACCAGTTAGTTATAAAAATAACTAGTAAAGAAATAAACTATGCCCAGGCCAGCGTGGCTCAGATGGCTGGAGTGTGATCCTACAGGCTGAAGGGTCTGATTCCCAGGCAGGGCACATGCCTAGCTGCGGGTTCAGTCCCAGTTGTGGCACGTGTGAGAGGTAACAGATCAGTGTTTCTCTCTCACATCGATGTTTCTCTCCCCCTCACTTCCCCTCACTCTAAAATGGATAAGCATATCCTTGGGTAATGATTTAAAAATTAATTAATTTTAACAATAATCAAAACATGACACTGTGGAATAAATTCAGAGTTTACAAGAGAATAATTTGTTTTTCTGATAGCCTTTTATCCCCTATTCTCTCCAAGTTTTTCCTCACAGAAGACAAGGGGAAAACAAAAAACAAAAACAAAAAAAAAGCAGAGAAGGAAAGAGGTAATGTAGAAGAGAAAGTTTCTTATTTATTTAATATATATTAGCACAGAAACAAGAAAGAGAAAAAATTATCCTCTTTAAAAATCATTCTTCCTGTTTCTAACACATGATTTTAAAAACACAACTAACAATAGCTTCATTAATTAATCTCAGGGCTCATGAACTTTACTTTAGATACCATATATCCTCTAAATTGCAAAGTAACTTTCTAAATAATTAAGGTACTTGCTACTATAAATAGAAAAAAATTTAAAGTATACTTATTCATTTTTAATTTTTTAAGGTATCTCCCTACTGCTTTCCACAGTGGCTGCACCGATCTGCATTCCCACCAACAGTTCAAAAGAATTCTCCTTTCTGCACACCCTCACCAGCACGTGGTGTTTGTTGATTTATTAATGATAACAATTCTGATAGGTGTGAGATGATATCTCATTATGATTTTAATTTGCATTTGTCTGATGATTAGTGACATTGAGCATCTTTTCATATGTTTATTAGCCATCTGTATGTCCTCTTTAGAGAAGTGTCTTTTCAGGTCCTTTGTCCATTTTTTAATTGGATTGTTTGCTTTTTTGGTGTTGAGTTTTGTTAAGTTCTTTATAAATTTTGGAGACTAACCCCTTATCAGATGTATCAGCAAATATGTTCTCCCATTCCATGGGTTTTCTTCTTATTTTGCTGTGCAAAAGTTTTTTAGTTCGATGTAGTCCTATTTATTTATTTTTCTTTTGTTTCCCTTGCCTGAGAGATATATCAGATAAAATATTGCTATCAGCAATGCCAGAGATTTTACTGCCTATGTTTTCTTCTAGGATTTGTATGGATTCAGGTCTAATATTTGTCTTTAATCTATTTTGAATTTATTCTTGTCTCCCTTTTGACCCAATAATCCCACTTCTGGGAATATATCTGAAGAAACCCAAAACACTAAAACACTAATTTGAAAGAACATAAGCACCCCTATGTTCCTTGCTGCATTATTTACAATCGCCAAGATACTGGAAGCATCCCAAGTGTCCATCTGGACACAATGATGAGTGGATAAAATAGCTATGGGACATATACACAGTAAAATACTACTTAGCCATAAAAAAGAAATATTTACCCTTTGAGGCAGTATGGATGGACCTGGAGAACGGTATGCTAAGTGAAATAAGCCAGTCAGAGAAAGACAAGGACCATATGCTTTCACTCATATGTAGAATCAAATAAACAAGCTGAACAAACAAGCAAACTAGAGACAGGCGCAGGTAGAGAGCAGGATGACAGCTATTAGGGGTTTAGTGGGTGGAGGGATTGAGCCAAAGGGAAAACAGACACACGGACAACAGTTGGTGATTTCCAAGGGGAGGGAGCATAAGAGGGGCTAAATGGTAATGGAAAAAATACAGTAAAAATTTTAAAAATAAAGTAAATGTATTCTTATTTAGTGACCTCACTTTATAAACAGGACTAATTCTTTAAATAGCCCTGTTTCTCTCTCATATATCAGACATATGAATTTTTCTAGACATACTTTTTCATATTTTTCTATATATTGAAGTAAAAAAATACAAATTCTGTAATAATTGACTCAGAAAGAGAATTTGATAGTATCTTCATTATATCACAAATATTGAGAGTTTATTTTTCATGAATCTGCAGGTACTATGCATAATAAATCCCCGAGCAATAGCTCAGTCCTGCAATTCTGTAATAGTTATTAATTCTCATCGATTATTACATAGATCCTTAAAAATTCTGGATTCATCCCAGGGTTATGAAAACATGTCACAGTTCTCTTAATGTCGTGTTAAATGGTGCTAAACACCTAAAAACCTCGTAGAGTGTGGAAGAAACTGTTCATGATATTTCAGAGCTAATTTCATCAACTCACAAATAGAATAAAGCAGAATGTCTGGGATAAAAAAGAACTGAAAAACAATTGTTCCTTCACTCAGTTCAAGCTCTTGAAATTAAAAAGGTGAGAACAATTTAAGTAAAACTTCTAATCAAAATGAAATATTCATTTTATTCGCTCACTTGTTAAATGAGTTCATAGTGACTACTGAGCTTATTTTCTGTGCACAATGTTGTGAAAAACACCGGTAAGTCTTACTTCGTCTTATTCTTAAGAAGTTTGAAATCTAGCTGAAGAATCAAAACAATGGAATGTAAGTGGATCAACTGGAAGTGAATAACTGAAACTATACAAAAAAAACACATAAACGTGATAAATATATAAACTGTAAGGCAAAGGGTGATTATTGTAGATTAAAATTTTAAATAAGGTGATTTTTTGACAGAGGAAAATATAAGGTTTATTCATTCATACAACCTACCTCATTAGGTACATTTTGATATGTTGTAAATTTTTTGCTAATCCTAGATAATACTAAAATGAATAGAAAGCAAACTCTACCCCATACATTGTAAATTCTTAGGCCGTTTTTATTCAATACTGTGTCTGACTATGAACTAGAAGTTACATAAGTTTAAGGAAAAGGCTACTTACTTTTGTCAAGAAAGAGCTGAGAAGGTATCCATAAAAAGTCACAGCTGAGCCACTATAGATGGTAAATAGGAGACTCGTGAGCTGAAGAATCCAGAAGTCAACAAACAGGCATAAAATATTGTTCATTCCCTATGGTTGTCTCCTAGGAGAAATGTACATAAGTATTGCAAACGCTGTAAAGCTAAGCAAGACTCCCTTGTATTCTATATTAAGAATTTTTAAATCTGTCACATGAGCTTTATGGAATCACTGAAAAACTTAAGACTGGATTGGTTGGATTTGCAATTTAAAACATCAGGTTGGTGGCTTTGTAGAAAATAGGCTAGATGAAGTTAAAAAAAAAAGGGATAAGAGAAAGTGTGTTAGACACCTCTGATGCAACACTTCAGATCCCATTAGACCTGGCTAGCTGTCTCTGCATGGCTCTGTCTGACCTCAGTTGTTTGTAATCTGACAGCACTTTCTCACATGGCCTCATCTGGTCACACACCTTGTATTTCTAGTCCTGAGACTTTTGTGTTGACCTTTGTGGTCCCACTAGATACCCACTTTTGTGCAACCCAAAAGTGTGATGCTGTAAAAGTCCCTAGACCAATCTTTGAATCTTCAACCAATGGAATATAGGATAAAGTTGATAAATTCTTCCATTATTTCCTTAACCTGTCCCCTACCCAATCCTTACCTGTGGGTTATATGACTTTTCAGGGTATTGATTCTCAAGGTCTAACAGTCACACTTAGCCAGCTAGGCGTTGTGTCCACTGATCTTCTCTGCTTTACTCCTCCTCAATCTCACTCCTTATATTCCATTAAAAAAATTTTTTTTTACTAGAGAATTAATTTTAACCATAGCAGCGAAGGAGGGAAGAGAATGAATTTAAGAGTTATTAAAGAAGATAGACTCAACATGGCCTGATTACTGACTGGATGTGGAAAATGAGTAGTAAACAGTTGGTTAAAGGTGCTTCTAAGATTTGTTAGAGATTAGTACCATTAAACAATATAATAAATACAAAAAGAGGAGCAAGTTTGGAATGTAGAATGTTCGATTTTAGATATAAGATATCATTTATTATTGAGAATAAACAATCAAAAAAACCTATTGAAAATATGAGTATGGAGCTCAGACAAAACCTTTAGTCTAGGCACTATAATTTGGGAGTCACTAGCTTTAGACAGCCAGGTGAATTCTGAGAAGAAGAGAATGGAGGATTAAACTTTTCAGTATTCCATTATTAAGGAACATAGAACAAGAAAAGTCAGAAAGAGTCTTCTTACAAGGAGTTGCAAATGAAGAGTAAAGAGAACGAGAAATAATATAGACTTGGAAACTAAGGAAGGAAAGAAGGGATTTCAAGAAGAGAGGGATCAACTGCATTAAATGTGGTAGAGATTAAATAAAATAAATAGAGTGGAAAGTGTGAACTACATTGAACAATGATGTCATCGTTGACTTAACAAGAGCATTTTCAGAAGTAGAATACAGTGAGGGAAAAAAATTCCATAGAATAAAAATAATAACTGGAAAAATGAAATTAGCCAGGGAAACTGTAAAATAACAAATAGGCAAATATGCATGGAACTGGTGTTTCCCGGTCTTTCTCTCTCTTGCTCTGTTAGGACTTCTTCCACCAGTAACTTGCAAATACGTTAAAGGAAAGAGAGAGTCCAGGTTGGGAAACTCCCACTTAAAAAAAGTGGACTTAAGTCTTCCATTGTTCTCCTAGAGATTTACTACTGCTATTATTGGCAATTCTTTTTACCTTCTGGATTCTGCTGACAGGGTTCCTTGTTTTAATCCTTTTATTGAAATGGTGAAATCAAGAAGACTTATCTATCATTACACTTTGCAGGAGTATATCACATTTCCATTGAGATATTTTTTTCATGGCAATTATTTATCAATTTATGCATGGGAAATATTTTTACAGAACACTGGGAAACTTTTAGCCCCAAGAGTAGAACGGAGCCATTTCTCACAATTGCACTGAGAGTAGATATACTCAGTGTGTGCATGTTACTCTTAAAGCAAACAGATCTCTGCCGTCAACTCCTGCCTTCATCCTCCACCTCTCGCCCTTTGAAAAATGCAGCGTATTGCTCTTCTTTCTCTTCTTTTTTTCCCAGGACATATTTTGCTGTCACAATTCTAGCTCAAGCAGTCCTGTCCCATTTGGGAGGTTAGTAGCTAAGCAAGTAATTAGAGTATAAACAGAATTATAGATGAACGTACTTGAAATAAGTTTGTTCTTTAGTAAGCAAAGGCAAAATTTCTTATTGAAGTGGAGGGACTTCTAGTATTTTAACATGATTCAGAACAATCAGAAAGAGCCTTTATGCAAAGTGAATATTATAAAATAAATGATTATTTTTATTTTGTACTGTTTCAGTGCAATTAAAGAGGGTTTTCTTCTGTCAGTGAACACATTGGATTGATTTGGAACATCACTGTAGTATAAATAATGCAGAAGAACATTAAAGAATTCATGTACGGTTTCTTTTCCCCGGAAAAGCAAACATGAACGCACCAGTATGTTAGAAACTATGTACAGGGCATGCAGGATCAAGTGTAGTAATTTGTAATGAGTAAAATAATATTGCTAGGTTATTCCAGCAAAAATAAAATAAGATGGACTGATCTATAAAAATACATTCTAACATGTTCTGAGACTCTGACAAAAATTAGAAAGAAAACCCAAAGTCAAGAAAATAACGGGAGAGAAATACTGGAGAAGCACAATAATGATGTTTGACCTGCTCGGGAATGAAGAAAACTAAATCCCAATGCTTCTAAATCATGCTAAAATACTAGAAGCCTGTCTGGTTCAGTAAGAAATGTGGTTCGTGCTTAATAAAGAACAAGCATAGTTCTAATCTTTGACTATATATATATGTATGTGTATATATATATATGTATGTATGTATATATATATGCTTTACTCATTAAAATAAGACTAAAAAAATTGAGTTCTTTAAAAAATGTCAATGTTGAGAATCTATTTATAATAGAAGGGTTAATTAAGGGCCTCCTAAAATATCCCTTGTGAAAGTGGTTGCAAAATATTCAACAAAACACTAGGAAACTTTATTACAGCAACATAAAAAGGATTATACATCATAACCCAGTAAGATTTATCCCAAGGATGCAAGGTTTGTTCAAAATACAAAATGAATCATTATAAAACACTATGTAACTATATAACTATATAACTATATGACTATAGAACTATATATATATATATATATACATGTGTGTACCATAATTGCACTTATATGGGAAAGGATAAGGACCAAAGGGAATGTTAAAATAATTGTGTTGTAGCAGTGGGATGATAAATAAATATTTTTGAGCATTTATGACTTTTTCCACTTAAGATAATAAATAAACTTGATTTAAGAAGGAAATATCTCAAAGTAATTATGTAGTAAGAAGTCCCATACATTTGATTATGGGGGAATGGGATACTTGTACATTTTTAAAAAAGTTATTTATGAGCTGCCGAAAAATTTAACAATTGGCCTAATTTTTGAAATTACATGGTCAGGGGTACTAATACTAGTACCAATACCATATATATATATATATATATATATATATATATATGCTATTGGTGTTTATGTACAAGTTTTGCCACCCTTTACAAATATATTATCATAGCAAATTTTTATGCTATTTTAATGATCAAAGTGTTTACAGGTCAAAGCTGTTATTTGTTTTGTTACAGATGTTTACACAGGAACGAAGTCAGGCCCCCCTAATGGGTTGTACTAGTGCCAGATGATGGTATGCAGACATAATAGTAGGTTAATTAAGCTAGCAGTACTCCAGAATAATTTTTAATACCATCTATTTTGAGTATCATCACAGCTGAACCTTCCAACCTACATCCTATGTTCACTAAATCTTCATTAATGGGCCACATTAAATTTATTTGATAGCCACCCTGAGGCATTTGCAGAATAGCTCTGAGTAAAATTGTGATAACTGGAAGGATCAATTTCTCCCATAAAGGATCCTTTCCCACTTAATGGCCCTTTTTACTCCCACTCTATTTCTTATTTTCATTCTTCATTACATTTTATTACAAAATCATACCTATTTATTATAACATGTAAAACAATGCAAAACATATAAATTTTAAAATTCACTTACCCATCCCTCTCTACTATCATGCCGGTCATACCCCACCTCCATGATGAACAGTATTAACAGCCTAGTGTATATCCTTTAATTTTTTTATTAATGTTCACAAAAGCATGTAGAGAAATGTTTAGCGCATTTCTTTTTTCAAAGACTGCTTAGACTACCATAATTATTCCATAAGCTCCCTACCAAAAAAAAAAGAAAGAAAAGTTCCCAATTTTATTCATTTACATGAATGACTAAGCACTTAAGGTATTGGGTTCGCTAAAAATTCCATTTTTGTTTTTCTTTTTTTTTTTTTGTAAGCTGGCTCTAGTAGCGCTTAGTTGTCTTTAACCTCATTTGAAACAATTTTGTTAGACTGTATTGTGACAGCTGTCACAATCAGTATGCATTTAAAAAAACATCAAATTGGTGAATTTTTGTATAGCCATTTCAATATTTAAGATGGAAGAAAATATGCAACATTTTAGGCATATTATGCTTTAATTTTTCAAGAAAATGTAAAAACACAACTGAAATGCAAAAAAGATTTGTTCAGTGTGTGAAGAAGGTGCTGTGACTGATCGGACATGTCGGAAGTGGTTTGTTGAAGTTGATAGTGATCAAGTTGAGACATTAATTGAGAACAATCAATGCTATACCTACATGGAAGATAGCCAACATAATCAAAATAACCAAATCTATACAATTGTTGATGAAAATGAAAAATGTGTCTTTTATTTTACAGAAAACACACAAATTTTTTGACCAACCCAATATTAATCTTCTAATAATAATTTATTGTTAACAGGCCAAAAAGCTGTAAATTAGAAATTAAATTATAACGACAGAATTACAAGCATTGATCAGTGGATAAAAAAAGGATTGTGGATAGTTGGAGTAGGGGAAGGGGCAGTATATGGCCTTCCAGAACCTCAGAAATATCTTTGGTTCCTGATCCTTTCTTATACATAAGGCAGCCTTTGAGCAATTCTTATTCACTAAGTGCACATGATCTGGAAGGTTTCAGTTTACTGAAAGATTTTGGCATAACCTCATATTTGCATATATACATAAATATGCACTGGGTTGCTCTTTCATCCATTTGCAGAACATACTAGTCCCTGCATGTTACTGAAAAGCTGTACATACTCATCAATGAAAAGTGTCTTTGTTGTTTATGCACTGACTTTTTATATGAGTACAAACTAAGTGGAAAATAACATGTAATGTATTAAACAATAAAGGTCATTATGAAATAATAGAAAATAATAAGGAAAGAATGAGGTAACACAACAGCCATGTTTAGGCAACTCCTCTTACCCCATCTGCCCCAGGTAATATATGGGAGAAAAGAATGCAGGGAATATCTAAGATTTGCTTCTTTTGTATCTTTGGAGTTCATACCTGCTTATTAGAGCACTATACACTTTACTGCACAGCTTAGTTGAAGCAATTACTTCCAGATTAGAGAAAAATCCGGAACTACAACACTACATGCAAAACATTAGTAGTTTACTTTGTGATAAAATCAAAATTCCATAATACTATGATTCCGGAAGCAGTAATGGTGACAGTTTAGGCATCAAAATGAAATCTCACCAAATGTCATTCTTTAATGCCTATCCAGATAGACCATATCAGAAAAGAGATGACAAACACTTCATACATTCCTACAGGAATATTTTTACTTACATTTCTCTGGAAAAGGTACTGAAACCATTTCATGAAACAACCATCTAATTTATTGTGCCTCCATAAAATCAATATAAATCTTTGACATAGGGAGCTAAGCTCAATTGCTCAAACATGTTTACATTCTAAGTGACAAACCATATTAAAACACTGAGTCTCTATGATTTAATTTTCTGTATTATTTCTCTAAAAATGTTGCTGATTATTTTAATTTTTCACTTATTTTCTCATCTTTCTTACCTAACACAGACCTACTTTGGTTCAGGTAACTAGTAAAAATCAGCCAAAGAGGGAAGATAAAGATGTAGACAAGAGACATATTATAGACTAAAACCCAGGTTTAAGAAATGAAGTAAGATCCATGACATTAATAATATTCATAGTATTAGTGGTCAAAGATTTTGGAAATGGGTTAGGATATAAAACACAAGGCAGTATAAGGTAATTGTTAATATTGGTGACGGGGTATATTACAAAAGAGGCAGAGGATGGGTTTTAATATCTGGCAGCTAAAAACCTCGGTGTAACTTCAAGGTTAACATAGCTATAAAGCTGGATTTGTATGTTAAATTAGGTCACTATTTGTGAATACCCACTATTAAGCTTACTTGACCTAATATTTTACAGTCATTAGCATATTAAAAATTGATTTATTAGGTAGTCTTTGGAAATGAGGCACAAAATATGTGGTAGAGGTAAAGGTTAGGGCCAGAAGATAAATCATACTTAAAGTGAGGCATCTACAATATGGTGTCTGGGAAGGCCTGGGGCAGCACGTGGCAACTGGTGCCTCAAATGTAAATTGTCAGCATGATGACAATCCTCTTTTCCTGCACAAAAATATATATTTTATTCAATGGGCAGATAATAATAAATTTTCTTAAATATTTTTAGAACTGAAAATAGACTCAATAAAAACCTTATTAAATTACAAAAAGAAAGAACTTGGGAAAATAATACTTTAAGAAAACATTAACAAATTTTCAAATAAGGATTTTTTAAAAGATCAAGTGTCAAACTTAAATATATTCTCAGAATTTTGATAGAAAACATTGCAAAGGTTTTAAATGCTATTACAAATTGTTCTCCAAACAAAACAAACCAAAAATATGCATAATATCTAGTATAATTCTAACTGAAATTAGTGAGGTCGTGACTTAAAGGAAGTATGTAATTTAACTAGAATTTACCTGTCCACGGTCTTCATGCACAAAAATGTTAGCATTATGATTCACGGAAAAGAATTTTTATTTCCTGATGAAATAGATGTAATAGATGTAATAGATGTAAATTAAATTTTAATTTACTCCATAGGGTCAGAACAAACACCCAGAGGCCAATGAAGAATTATAACAATTAGAAATGTTTAAGCTTTGACATGGTTATTAGATTTTAGACATTAATAAATGGGCCACTATGATGACAAATATGACTTGTTTAATCTTTGAAGTAAAATAGATATTAATTATACAGAGCAATTTTTTAAACTGAAATATTTCCAATTTCGATTAGCTAAAAAGGTTATTCTATATATTTGAATTTAAAATTTCTTAGGTTTAAAATGTTATTGAAAGAAATTCAGTTGTATAATTTTTAAGAAAAATGAACTTAATTAAGTTACCAAGAATTACAGTTCATTAAGTTTTAAAAAATGTATTTATCATAGCTAAGAATGATCCTATCACTCTTAGGATCTGATTGTAATAAAATTAGCTGAAGTTCTTAAAAGTAGTGGGTTTTTTAAGGAGGGTATAAGCAGGCTCCCTGACTTCGCTTTAGGTTATTTGCTTAAGGATTGGCCATGTACAGAAGGTCACCCGGGCAGGAGCCTAACAACAGGTAAAATTAGAAACACAAGTATTGCAGGGTGGGACCTCACCCACAGGGTGGTTTTTCCTCCACTAGTGTATGGCTGGTCATGTGGTTTAGACATTCCCCTGACCTTTCCTACCCTGGCATGTTGCCAATAATGTGGTAGACACTGCTGCCGACCAATCAGTAGAGACCCTGAACAGACACACCCACAAAGTTGATGAATATTCTATTAAGTCCCTCCCCGGAGCTCTCCCCTAAAATGTTCCACCTTTGGAAAACAGATAAAAGCTCTTAAGGCAAAAGACCCAGTTCATAGGCTTTCACGCACAGTCTTGCTCACACCCTCCCTCCTTCCCACCCTCTCTCTCTCTCTCTAGCACGCCCACACCTTTCCACATCCCCTTTCTTCCCACCAGGTGTGTATCTTTGCTTTCTTTCTTCTAAACTCCAAGGCCCTTCTTTTGCTACTGTAACTTGCTTCCTGAGTCCACACAGCCTAGCACGGATGGCTTACTTCTTCCACAGCTCACTTCTTCTATCTCTGTGACTTTCTAAATAAACGTTTCGCTTGTATTTGAAAAAAAAAGAAAAAGTAAAAGAAAACTTGTCCTCATAGCTGATGCTAAGTAAACCCTATTTAACCATTGTTTCATTATTACAAACAAAAACTTGATGTAGCAATTCCTGCTAAGCCCCTTTCCCATTTTTCCAAGTAAGAAGCTTGATGTAGTAAAAAATAAAAAGGAACATTGAAAGAAAATGGAGAAAGAATTAGGTGCAGGGCATTGCTTGTTAGTTTCCTATAATACTTTGGTGTCATCACCTAATCTTTGACTCTGTTTTTATTTATGCAGTGAGTTTTCATTTACCAGCTGAACTGATAAAGTACTAATTGACGAAAAATTATTATAATAGACTACTACTTGATTTAATAGTCTATTATGCATTCATGATTTAATAAATCAACTAAGAGAGTTGGCAATAAATACAATGCAGTGTAAGATTATGCTTAAATTTTGATAGTTACTTGGTATATGTTTAACTACATATTTCACTGCCAGCTCTTGTTAGTACTATATAACCATAAGCTTTTAAAAATATATATTTAACATAGAGGTTAAAAACCAGCAGCCCATAAGTTAAACCTCTTCGATAGTTGACATTTAGTGCTCACCGTGTTTAAAAGAAAAATATATAAACTTTCCAAATTAGGAAACATAGTTTTAAAAACATGAATTTGTAACTTCTTTAGAAAAAAATGGAAGATTTGAAAACACTAGTACACTCATTAGCACAGAGGAACAATTAGCTGGTAATGAACAGTGAGACCCTTAAACAAAGCAAGAGTGCACACCTCAGTCTACACCCAGTCTCACTTTCTCATTTACTTTGTAGGCTTGGTTTTGTAAATCTTACCTCTTTATTTCAGTGATTCATCAAGAAATTACTGCAAGTTGAGAGATTAAAATACCATGAGAGTTGGTCCTAGAGCATTTTCTTGGGAGGAGCTATGTCTTCAGAAATTGTAGCAGAAGATTTGAAATCAGCAATTTGACTATTACCTTTTTTTATTTGCCACTTAGAAACATATCATCTAAGTAATATGTCATCGACATTTCTTCCCCTAAACATGTGCAGACAAAAGGGCATTATCCTATTTTTTATATCCGTAGTGCAGAATATACAGTGACTGAGCTGTATATAGTTTTGAATTGTAGCAGTAAAAAATTAGCTGTGTGAACAGGAACCAAGAGACAGACTGTGCACTATATTTCCTGCTCATATGTTGTCTCAGCTGTTTTGCACTTTATAGTTTCAGCTGAAGAACGTCCATTTATCACGTAATGCTAATCAGTTATCATTCTACTCTACATTTTGTATAAAACATCGCTGGGAAGTCTGTTCTGGATTTGATGGATAGCCAGAATGGGACAGCACATAACCAAAAAAGACATAAATACTCACAGATGTCTGGTTATACAGATGAGTTAAAATCAAAGAAAATTAGAGCTGAATAAGACAGACGTGATCATAGAGCACATCAGGGGAGCGTAAACTTGCTTGTTTTTCACCTTTCTCAACCAAATGGATTTTCCTCTCTTTAAAATAAATATTCAAAGCAGAGGGTCTTTCATTTGTTTCCTTTAGCTAGTAAGGTCTCCCCCCCCAATGTAAACCCACATCATGAAGACAAAAAGCAGAAATCCTGTTTATTATAAAGACATCCAAAAAGCTGTCCAAATCCAAATTAGAGCATATGGTGCAAATTCCTCCCTCTTACATCCTCCAACATTCCCCAACTAACCCCCTCATCGCTCTGTTGTTCTTGTGTGAGAAATCTCCTTATTTTATTTCCTTATTCCTTATTCAAGAACCACTGAACAAGTCATTTTTGCTTTACCAAATATAATTGTCTTGCAGTAAATAACTGTAAAGCAGTGATTTTGCTGTTTCTTTATTCCATCAGTGATACTGTATTTTTGTCAAGCAATATCTAATTGTTGTAAATGTTTCCCATATATTATTTTTTATTGTTGACTATTATTCTTTTCATATATTGTTATCCATTTATGAGTCCTTTTTTCTTCAGCCCATTGGTATCCATTTCACATTGCCAACTATCCATTACTCTCAGAGTTGCCTATTAAAATAGTCCATTTAACTAGACTCAGCCTAAGTTTATTTCTAGATTTAATATTTTTATCTATAAAAATAATAAGTTGTTACTATTCTCTAATAACCCTTTAATAATGAGAATTTAAAATTAAAGAATAGTGGTGGTTTCCTCCTTGGAAATTGTCCTATCACATCGCAGTAGTTTCAAATGCAAAGTAATATCCAACAAAGCCTGCCCATAAAGTATCCAGCCATGTAATAACAGAGATATTTATTGAAGAAGATACAAGAAATATTGTACATAGGACAATGATGCCTCAACCCCCTTCAAAGTAGCCACCTTGGGACCTCACAGAGTTCTCCCAGCATCTCTTCCACTGTTCAAAACACTGCAAAATCTTTTGTTGAAATTGCCATTAGCTGACCCACCATATTTTCCCGAATCTCAGCGATGGTCTGAAATCCCCTCCCTTTCAAAGGTGATTTTAGTTTGGGGAAAAGCTAGAAGTCTCCAAATCTGGGCTGTAAGCAGGCTGAGTCACCTGAGGAATTTAATGTTTAGCAAAAATAACTCTGCAAAAGACATGATGTGTGAGTGGGTGCATTGCTGTGATGAAGCTGCCAATCACCAGTACAGCCCACAGATGCAGCCATTTCATTGTATTGCATCTCTCAACTGATGAAGAACATTGAGGTAGTGCTCCTTATTAATTGTTTGGCCTGGAGGAGAATACTCATGATGGACAACACCTTCCCAATCAAAAACGCAGTTAACATGGTCTTGATCTTGCTGTGATGTTGCCATGCCTTCTTCAGGCATGGCGAATCAGGCAATTTCCATGGGTACAGCTGGGCCTTCCTTTCTGGATCATAACCATAGATCTGTGATTCATCTCCGGTTATCACCTTCTTGAGGAAATCTGGTTGATTGTTAGTGGTTGAATCAAGTCATTAGCAACTGCATTACCAAAATACATTTCATGCCAACATTCTATGTCAAAATCTCAGACACAGTAGTTTTTGGAATAACCAAATCAGCTTCTAGTTCTCATACTGTCAGTCACTGATCATTGTTGATTGCAACCCATACACATTCAATATTCTCAGGTGTTCCCCTTGTTGCTGGCCTTCTAGAACATGGATCACTTTCAACAGATTCTCCACCATCTTTGAAGCATTTGTGCCACATGTTTATTTGTGCTTCACTCATTGGATTGTCCCTGAAAGCCTTCTGAATCATCCAAATAGTTTTCACAAGAGAATATTCAAGCTTCATGCAAACTTTGATGCAGATTTGTTGCTCCACTCGCTCAGTCATTTTGAATGTTATGGCCACAGAGTACACAGGCTCATTCAATGGCATCTACTGTTTCTACTGACTAATACAGTAAAGTCATCATTGTTCACTCATGCACATCCCAGTCCACTCTCCTTGGCTGTCATGTTACATCAATGTTGTGTACACCGTTCTCATTACATTAACAATGGCAGGACTTTTTCTGGACAGACCTATTTTATTTTCATATTCAGTCATACAATTAGTTTTCAATTCACCCATAAATTTAAATTTAGCTTTCTCAAAGTTGTATTGATTTTCAAATTTCTTAATGGATTTATATCATAATAATTTTTAACTGTGTAAAAGATAACTTTAAAACATTGGATATTTGTATAACAAATGCCAAAAATGTCAAGATTTCAAATCAAATAGTCATGGCAATCCAAGAGAGTTGAAGCTTTGGACAGTTTTATATATTTGAACTCCCAACACTAGATTTTTAAAGGGAAGTCTGATCAGTTCAGCAGACTTATAAAGACCAAGGTAAGCATTATGAGAGAGAAGACAAAGTAATCATGCACTTCAAATTTATGTTTTCTGAAGTCATTTTCAATATAGATTTTGGGCTATGAATTTCACTGTATTTTATTTTGAGTTGGAATTGAGAGTAAGGCATTGACTTTAATTTCTACATGACTATGCTTCTTTGAAGAAAAAACAATGCTGCCCTGACTGGTGTGGCTTAGTGGATTGGGTGTCATCTTGTAAACCAAAAGGCTGCAGGTTCAACTCCCAGTCAGAGTATATGCCCAGGTTGTGGGCCAGGCCTGTCATTTGGGGATGTATAAGAGGCCATTGATCATTGCTTCTCTGGCACATCAATATTTTTCTCCCTCTCTTTCTTCCTCCCTTCCTCTCTCTCTAAAAACTAAATAAATAAAATCTTTAAAACAAGAAAAATAAAGACAAAACCATTCCATCCCATTATTAAGCACAAAGAAATTGTCATTTTTCAAATCTACCAGCCTCTTGCTCACATACATGACCACTAGTTCTATGTTCATTTTTTAAAAGGACTGTGCAATTCTTGCCAATACTTTTAAATGATTTAACAACTAAAGATCATCTCCTCTTATTCAAGTTCAAATATCTCCAAAAAGATAAAGAAAATCATCAATTATAAAACATTGATTGCATATTCTACCTGAATAGCAAATAAGAAAAATAGGAAATAAAAAATAGATATAAAAAATCTAGAATAAGCAAAAAATTATGAATTTGAGACTCATCTTTTCAAAATTTAAAATCATCATCTGATGATCTATATATAAATCTAAGACAGAGCCCACTTAGTTCATTTATTCATTTATAAATATTTTTATCCTACATATAAGTTACTGTATAACTTCCATGTCTAAGGCACTCCACTAATATGTGAAAACATGTTATTTGAACATTAGGTTTCGACAGTTAAGGCAAGTTAATTTCAGTTTGATTAGAGGGCACAGAGAATATGCCTTATTGCTTTTTGTTTGACAAAGGATAGGTTTGGGGCAACCAATAATATAAATTTAAGACCAATGTTAAATCACTAGTTCTGGACATGTCACCAATAAAAGCTAGCAACACAATTTCCTATGCAAAGAGTAGAGCAATTAACTTCACTTATCACAAAATTGAAGAAAAAATAGATAGCCTCAATGGTTCATAATAATGCTTTTCAAATAATGGTTCAATAATGCTTTTCGTTTTGAAACATCTCAAATATATTAATTCATCATTAATTTATTTCATAAATGTTTATGGAGTACCTATAATGTGTCATTTTTTTCTCTCCTGGCTATGTTGAATAAGCATAAAGATACAACAAAGTAAAGAGGAAGACAGGCAAGAAAAAAGGCAATTTCAATATAAGGGAACATGGAGAGGAGAGACCATGGTTAGGGGTTTCAGATTTTATCCTGAAGACTATAGGAAGACACAAAAGGTAATAAACTGGAAAGTAACTTGTTATGTTCTATATTTTAATAAGATCATTCTGATTGAAAGTTCAAAATAATGGAGAAATATAATGGAGAAATAAGATTAGAATCAGAAAGATAAGAGGGAGATTCTTTTAGGAAATATGATGAAAAAGAATAGTGTCTGAAACTAAAGCCATTATTTTAAAGATAGAAAGAAATAAATTGATGTGAAGTGAATTAAAAGAGAGGAAAAAATATATTATAAATGATATTGAGGTTGGTTAAGAGAATTTTATAGTGGGCACTGAGAAATCTACATAGCAATTCAAATTCGCCATTATACAATGCAGTCATTAACTTAAGCTTATCATTTTTATACCTAAAATTGCCTTACTAATTTAAAATCTATGTTATTCCACCTCCAAAATTTAGATATTGATCCATTCTTCATTCATACATTCATTTAGTTATTAATCTGTCAAGTACTTGACAATATTCTAGTGTCACACTTATTGGGAAACATAGGACATAACTAGTTGAAAAGAGACAGATGAATAGAAGGAAAACCATGTGCAAATGTGGAAAGAGGAATCCAGCATGTACAATTAACTAAAAGAGGGCAGAAAATTAGAACTGAAATGCAAAAGAAATATGATGCAAGAAGGAATGCTGGAGAGACCACCCCAAGTCCTATATTCAGTATAGTCATTAACATTAGCCTAAGAAAAACTGGAAAACTTCAAATAATTTTAAGCAGAAGAGGAAAAGTAGTGCCATTAACATATTTGTGCTTTGAAAAGGCTATTCTTTTAGAATTGTGAAGAAAAAGGGGTTCTAAGGAAACAAACAGGAGTGATTTATAGGAGACATATTTATTGGTTATTAGCAGCAGGATAGTAAAGTAAAGAATATGAAGACAAATAGATAAAGATATAAAAGCAATAAAGCTTAAGGGGGGAGTATAAAAATAGGGGAGAAGAAGGGGAATATCAATAATTCTGGTTTATAATATTGTGCTATACAGATAGAACCACCAATCATTTAAATAGTAACATTGGAAGGGGGAGAGTTTCATTTGGGAAAAGATTATATTTTTGAGGATCCATTGAAGTCTATAGCAAGAAAGGTCTCATAGGCAGTTGGATACAGTCTGGCCCAAGTAGATTGGTATACAAGGTCTGTCTGGAAAAAGTCTAGTCATTGTTAATATAAGAAGAACAGTTTGCACCCCACATCAGTGTAACCTGGCAGCCAAGAGAAGTAGACTAGAATGAACATGCAAGAACAATGACGACTTCACTGTATTAGTCAGTGGGGGCTATAGACGCTGTTGTGTGAGCCCGTATACTGTGTGTGGATCACATTCAAAATGACTTGGCCAGTAGAGCAACAGATCTGCATCAAAATTTGCATTAAGCCTGAACATTCCTCCATGGAAACTATTTGGATGACTCAGAAGACCACAGCCATGGGCACCTGGTGATTGGCAGCTTCATCACAACAATACACCCACTCATGCATCACATCTTGTGCAGAGTTTTCTGTTAAAACATCAAATCACCCAGGTGACTCAGCCCCCTTACAGCCCAGATTTGGCACCCTGCAGCTTCTGGCTTTTCCCAAAACAAAATCACCTTTGCAATGGAAGAGATTTCAGACCATTGATGAGATTCAGGAAAATACAACAGGGCTGCTGATGGCAACTGGGAGAACTGTGTGAAGTCCCAAGGTGCCTTCTTTGAAGAGGACTGAGGCATCACTGTCCTATGTACAATGTTTCTTGTATCTTCTTCAATAAATGTCTCTATTTTTCATATTTCATGGCTGGATACCTTCTGGACAGAGCTCGTATTTGGCCTAAAACAGGTGAGTGCTTCTATTTGCTCTGTGATGTGGAAGATAAGGTAAGAGACGGAGCAGGAAATAAAATAAGTTGAAGTATACGAAGAATTTTTTTACGTTGATACAGTTGAACACATGAATTGGCCAGAAAAATACTGTATGGTTGACAAGAAATGCTGAGGTAAGTATCTTGCATTTACAGTGGGACTCGTACTCATCGGACTAGTTCTTTCAGTGCTGCGATATAGACAAGCTATAACTGGGTTCGTCCATGGCTGAGGGTTTGCCGTACAAGTATGGTTAAAAAAAGAGAAACAGGGTGTTTGGTAAATTTTTGTAAAAGTACAACTGAAATTATTATCTATGAAATTTAGTTTTGATAAGAAGAAAAATGGAGGAAGAAACATGAAATAGTGGTAAAAATTAGAGTTATAAATGTTTTCTCATGATGGTGAGGAGGAATTAAAATGACAGTCATAGAATAAGCAAGTGGAAGAGAGAAGAGTGACCTATTAAATTTAGATTTTTGGATATAGCAGGATTCAAAGCATGGTTGTGGAATAGAGGAGCTAAAGAATTCAAAGAACTTACTAAAGCAGATTATTGAAAGGTGGAACATTGGTAGGCTCTGAAATTATTCAAGATGAGGACAGAATTGGTAAATAAGGTCCTCACATTTTTGCTAAGTACAGCAGAATAATCAGCTCAGTGCTTATCAGTAACCAAGGGAGAAATGGGGGTAGAAGCTTATTTTCAATGGTGCAAGAATGAGTAGGAGGGTGTTACAGGCTGAATTGCTCCCCACCCCTCAATCCATATGTTAAACTTCTAACACTCAGTATCAAGGTCTTTAAAGAAGTAATTAAGGTTAAAAGGGGCCTTTAGGGTGGGCCCTAATCCAATTAACCCATGTCCTCCTAAAAAGAGGCTATTGATCACAGACCTCCACAGAGGGAAGATGATGTGAAGATCTAGGGAAAAGACAGCCATCTATACATGAAGAAGAGAGGCCTCAGGAGAAAATCCTCTGCCCACACCTTGATCTGGGACTTCCAACCTCCAGAATTATGAGAAAAGAAATTTCTGTTGTTTAAGTCACTCAGTTTGCGATACTTTGTTATGGCAGGAACATAATATGGGGAATTAGAGGAAGAATGGGCTGGATGCAGCAGTAGAGAATTACCAAACCCTCTTCTTGCCCCAAGGTTCATGGATCATGGTAAAGGAAACAACACCCATTTAACCTACCACAGGAGAAATGTCCTCAGGGCTTCAGTTATGGCAAGGAGGCAGAACAGCACCCAGTAAAACGTTTGAGGATCTAGAGGGCAACATGGGTAAACATCTATTTCCAATAATTGGAACTTAATTCTAAGGAAGAAAGCAATCAAAGGAGATCAAACTCTCCTAGTATCTTAGGTCAAGATACAAGATGATGGGCATTAAGACTTTCAAAACAGACACATCTAAGTACAAACTAAACAGCTTAATTAAGTGCATCATTTAGATCAATCCAATTTTAAGTAACTTAATTTAGATTGCAGTTGGTCAGGTATAGAACAGGAAAAACCAGCCATCTCTGTCTTTCACATTCCTTCTATTTTCATACTGACTAAAATATGAAACACTTAAAAAAAAAGATTTGCTATACATTTTCAGTAAGAATAATGTGAAAAGGTAAGAAAAATGAAGGCAGACACACTGACTGACCTATGGAAAGACAGAAATTTTCTTAGGGGTAAGTTAGAGATCTTAGGGGCCAAGCTAGACAGATATGAAAAAGAAACAATGATATATCCAATTATAATAAGTTCTAAAGAAGAGTATATAAAATAAAGATAACCTAATTGTTTTCTTAGGGAATCTGCCTGAGACTCATGGTGATTTAATAGAATGGTAAGATTTCAAAAAGAAAGCTCAACCGACTTCCCAAGAGGCAGACAGATGAAGAAACATTTGAGGTTCTCTCTGAAAGCATAAAAAAGAGTTTATAACTGGAACAACTAGGGACTTATTTTTCATAATGAGTCAAAGTAGTTAGATGTAAATATATTTGAATAGCAACAGCTAGAAACATGGGGGAAGAATTCTTCTGAAACTACTTCGTAATTTCAAAAGGGTCGGGTAATTGTACGTGGAGAAACAGTTCTGTCTTGTTTCAGGGGAAGTAGAAAGAAGGAGAGACCAAGTCCACTGGGAAAAAAAAAAAAGACTAGATGAAACAATTTGTCAAGGTCTATCGTAAAACTCTGTATCCTGTGTGAAAAAAGCCATGATCAGGAAGAGGATAATGGGAAGGGTTGTTTGTTTTTTTTTAATCTTGTTTTGTTTGCTTAACATAACAGATGCTTTGGAGAGATCTACTACTACTTGGCTCTTGAAGAAACAGACAAAGCAGAATATAGAAGAGTGTTTGCAGGGAATAAATGTCTAAGCCCAAAACAAAGAGAAAAGAAATATTTTAAATTCTACCAGTAATATGCTATTCTTCCTGTCAAAAAAAGAAAAAGAAAAGAAATATGTGCAGTTGAAAGGTAGATTGGACTTTTTTAAACAAACTTTTGTGAGGATTGAGGTACATCATGGAAAGTTGGAAGCCCTAAGAAATGGAACCCTTGTTTCAGGAGTAAAGGAAGAAGAAAGTGTTTTTCTCTTATGACTTTGAAGAAGCTAATAAAAGATACTACGACCTGGAAAATTAAAACTCAGAAGAGAAGCACAACTTTGTGGAACAGTAATAATCTAATTGGTTTCATCCTCTGAGTTGCTGAACATACTGTAAATTTAGAAATGTCCATAAAAGCACATTAATCTGTTGAGAATGGCCCTCTAGTTAGCCCAGGGAGGATACCAGAAGAAAGCTTCATTAGAAGGTAGAAGCAGCGGGCACTATAACAGGGTGAAAAATAGAGGGTCTCATTTGTATTGAAAAAGTGCAGACAAGGTAAGTCATGTGTGGGATCGGGACAATTAATGTCACTCAAGGATTGACCGCTACAATGGTGAAATACAATATTTGCAAGTGAAGATAGACATTGGGGAAGAAAGCGTTCCTCCTCCCATAGCTTAACAGAAAAGCCTGGCACAGTGAATGAAAACATAGTTACAATTCCCAATTTCACAAGTTAGCAATTTTTTGACCTTGGGGAAGTTACTTTCGTATCCCTCTTCTTAGACTTTTCATCTTCAAAATAAGATTAATAAATGTCTGCCTCAAATGATTATTATAAGAATTAAATGTACCAACTATGTGATAAGGACTCAATCATTTTAAATATAACTAAAATTATTTTCTTGTGTCAAATTAAACATATCTTTTGCCAAGCAATGCCAAACTCTTTTTCATCTGCTCTACCCTCAGAGTCTCCCTTGAAGAAAAAGTAGGGCAAAAAGGTGAAGAGCATCGGCCCTGAAATCAGAATATCTAGATTCAAATCCTAACTCATAGTGTGATTTGGAGGCAGATACCATCATTGGACCTCAGTTTTCCTTTGTGTACCTATACCAAGCAGAGTTGTTATGAGAGTTAAACGAGTTGCTGTATGTGACGTGCTTAGAAGATGCATACAGTATGAATGTTTCAGAGTGCATAATATACACTGTTTCAGCATTACTTTTATCAGTAAGATTGATGAGAACCTGGGCATTCTGTGGATCTCATTTTACCGCTGTGCCTTAAAAACCAGGACCCCTGCCTCACCTTTCTTCTCAAACTTTGTGCCCCCTGTAGTGGCTGTGGAGGAAAACAGACCTGCCTCCTAGGTCAGCACTGGCTCAGTCACTCTCTGGGCCTGCTGTGCCCTCTGAGATTTCAGTATCGGTCGGAGTATGTAAAGTAGGAGATCCCACTCAGATCCCCAGGCCCATGCCAAAGCTCTGACTCAGCCTTTCCCCCAATAATCTGCATTAGAGAATCAGACAATTACACAGCTTTCGAATAGTAAATTCCAAATAAGTAAATTAATTAATAGCTTCCATGGGAACCTCATGGAGCTAAGGGAGAGGCCTTTTGTAGATTCATGATTCAGGTATTTGTGAGTTCCTAGGAACAACAGCAGTACAACGCTAAAATCTCATCCTTAGCTTTAACTAACACAGGATCTCTGATAGTGCATTTTTTAACATTTGTAAAATTACAAAATACCACAGAGAAGAAAAATTGTAGAAAATGACATATAAAGTTTAAAACCATTACTAAAACAAACTTCTAGCCTTCATCATCTATTAAAAAATATATATATATAAGTGCCCTAGGTCAGCAGTTCCCAGCCTTTTGGGTACCAGGGACCGGTCTTGTGGGGACGCAGGAGGCAGACTTCAGCTGAGTCTCACCAGCGGCCTGGTTCCTAATGGGCAGAGGACTAGTCCCAGTCCACAGCCCCAGGGTTGGAGAACCCTGCCCTATGTAACGAGACTTTGTTAGTTTTCTTGAAGGAAAGAATATAATTTTTGTGTCATAAAATATTCTCTCCTTCCCTTCTTTTTAATGAAATTGCAATATTTAGTATCAGTATATTCCTCAGTAATATAGTCCTGCCAGAAAAGCTAGTTATTCACCAACTCATAACATTAAAACATATTCTGGATTTCAGCTCTTGGTTGTCAACCTAATATATTCTGGGAACAAGGTCTCCCCAAATGATGCCATCTTTCACTGTACATGTTTTATACTTGAGCCAGTAAAACTTATTCAATACTCAAAGAACTTATTAAACACTTGCCATAGTGACAAGTTCTGTGTTTGGCTTTCTTTGCTGATTTTTACCCTCAAACCCATGGACTTTTTATTAGTTAGCAGTGTGTAAAACCAAAGATAAGTTAACCTTTCAAAGCATTGCTCCCTTGGAGTTTCTTGACGGGAGACACTATCTTCTCATGGCAAACCTCCCTGCGCATGTACCAAATAGACCTGAGAAGTTGAAAGCACAGTTTTTTTGTTTACCTGTGTAAAATGCTTTTACGAACTGGTCTCAAATATCCAACAGAGTTCTAAAAATTTCTCCTTCCAAAACACCACTGAAAAATAATTTGCACATAGAAGTGTAAACAAGGAGAAACTTTCTGGAGGGAAAAGTGATCATAAGTAACAAAATTAGCCATTATGTACTTCCTTGACTCAGTAATTTAAATTGCAGGTGTTCTAACTAAGTGAATATTCAGAGAGGTTTATGAAGAGGCACATGGTCCCAGTAGCAGTTTCTTGGTTTCACTGCTGTCGTTAGTTGACAAAGTAAGAAGAGACTAAATGCTTTTTAATAGAAAATGACTTCATTAAATGACTTTCTACACCAAAATGTTGCACAATAGTTAAAAAGAACTTAAAAGATTTATATATATTTAAATACTTCAAAATGGATTAATTGAAAAGAGACAGAGAATACATATAGCATTATTTCATTTCTGTATTTGCATACAGAAAATTCCTGAAAGGGAAAACATTAAATTGTTAACAGATGCTATCACTGTGAAGTGGAACAATGTAAAGAATTCTACTTCATACACTTTTCTTCTTTAACATCTTACAATTAAGTGATTTTATATACATACATATTCCAACAGAGAAGGAAAACCAAAGGAAAGAAGGGACCTCTGGGGTCAGCTTGTCCGCGCCCCGCATCCACTGACGCTCCAACATGGATTATGTAAAGTTAACTGGACAATGATCAAAGTGCTTTTACAGATGCAGGAAGATGAAGGAATGTATGTAGAACAAGTCACTTTACAAAAGGTCAGGAAAACAAAATATTGGGTAGTCCTTGGTGAAGAAGAAAGGAGAGACGTGCAATGATAGTAAGAGAAGCTTTGAGAATAATTTGCCAACATCCCAATTTTTACTGGTAGCTAAGCTTACTATTTAAATTTTGGGTTGTCTTACATCATTTAACGTAACCTCTGACAAACCAGAATTAAGAGGATGGGCTCGTCATATCAAAAGTATAAGCTGATCCAAGACTAGTGCTAAAATTATGTAAACTAATAATACCTTGCATTTTACCTGTTAATAGAATAGAGTATCCAATTCTTTGCATTTGTTCTCACTCTTCAGAGTTAGCAAATGCCATTTCTTCAGGTGATTTCAATAATGAAATGACATCAAACAATGTAACTGTGGCTGGAAAAAGCCAACAGATACAAGAATCTCACATGCAAAAAAGCAAATCAAGGAATGGAAAACACTCTCCCATCCAGCCACCGGCTTCTTCTCACAAATCATTTATGTTCCCCTTCCCTGTTGTTGTCCTGCCATCCAAAGTTCTATAACTGAAACTCAAAATAACCTTAAATTAAACTATATACAGGTAACTAAATGCAAGCCTTTCACTTACCATGACTTCCATAGTTTATGAGTTTTCCTTTTTAACAAATGGCTTTTATTCATACTATGAAAAACTGAGTCCTCATTAATCACTTCAGGTGTGTGTATGTGTTTAATTTATTGCAAAGAGTAGCACAGGGCATGAAAGAAAAAATGTTCTGTTGGTCATTAAAAGCCACTGGCTTTAGAGTAAATAGTTAATATTTTTGCTTGTATGGCAAATAAACTTTGACTAGCATTAATAGATCTTTTAAAGGTCTGCTCATGAACTAGTCTTTAAATCTGTTTTCCCATTGCAAACCATACAGATATGCAAAGAGTTTCTTATTTGGAAAAATGGAGTACATTACTGGGTAATATGGAGCTGCCTATGGTATAGCCAAAAAATACAAATAGTTCCATTTACCGAAGCCTCTCCAGAGGATTTTAAAGACCACAACGTGCTGCCTTCTAATTCTGGATTTCTGGCATAAAAATAAGACATCTTTGGAATGGGGTAGGTTTATAATCTACGCATAAGGCTATTGCCAGAAAATAAAGCATATTTAATTTCATTTAACATTCAGAGTAGCAATGCTTTATGAGAAATTTAGTCCTACTGTAATTACATGGCAATGTTTTGTTGAGTTTGAATCCTTGTAGGAAGAACTCATTCCACTGTACATTCGTCTAATTGAATATTTTCCACTGACAGTCAAACTAAAATTGTATTATTTGGCCAAGAGCCAGATGTAAACTTTTGAAGTACTGTAAGTGTCGTGTCGGAGCACTCCAAGACTGAAATAAATTTATGAAGGCAAGTCTTGCAAGACTAACATGGGTTCAGGAAATCCATTGTTACCCCTAATGATCTGCTGTAACTTATACTCTGTTCTCAAGATACAAGCTACATGACTCTAGACAAAGTTGTTTGCTATATCAGGTGATTATCATTAGAGGTACATTCCAATAATTAAAGGAAAGTCTGCATTTTTCTCCCAGAAGCATATTTCTGAACCACAAAAACATACTCATTATACACACACACCACACATTCATACCTATATACACATGATTGATGAAGCATTACATGTGATGATGTCAAAATATGTTTATATATAGTGTGTGTGATTCATCATATTTTTAAAAATATACATTACACACTCACTTATATAAGCCTATATATGCATAGGTAATTTTGGAAAGATAAACTAAAAATCATTCCACAGAAAATACTCTGGGAAATATGACTAGGCAGTTGGAATTTATGAGAGAAATATTTATTTTTCACCATATGCTGCAGTGAACTGTTAATTTTATTTTAAGTACTATTTACAATTTTATAACTTTAAAAATTAGTTATAAATATTTATATGCAGATTAAAGGAAAGAATGTCATTAATGTTGATTCCACACAAGGTGGGGAAAAAAGTAAATTTACAGTTGTGTGTATGCAAAACAGAGTTTATTCTTGTATTATTATTTATTAATTATTATATTATTTTCCCTGCAAAAAAAACTGCAAACCTACCTTTGCCCAATCCTGTATAGATATGCAATTAACTCTCTATAAAAATCAAGAAAAATTAATTCCTAAAAGACCCTTTTGTCATATTTACAGATGTAAACACACTGAACAAAAAATTTAGTCTAATTTTCTTAGGTCATACGTATATCCTTGATACAACCTTAACTTTTGTATGAAACTTTTAACTTTCATAGGCTATTTAACCCAGCAGCATGGGTTCACACAAACATTTATTCAGATTGATGGCAACGTTCTCCTATCCTCAGCTCATTTACCCATATTTTCTAATAGTGAAGTGGATACCCTTGGTCAACAATGGAAACTCCATCTCCTTGCAGAGGACTCACAGATGAATTAATGAGAACCAGTAGTATCCCCAAGATAAAGTAATTTTAAGTAATCTGGGGATTGTTACCATAAGAAGGTGGTAAAACAAGGGGGTAAATATGGCCAGAGTTGGGCTACAGCCAGCAAATTCAAGGTCTTTCAAATACTTTAATAAAATTTCCTTAAGGGTAGAGTGTACACAGAGTTAGAGGGGCGTGCCTCAATTTCATGGAAGATGCTCTTTGCTTTCAGAGATCAGTGAGGGACATAAAAACGATTTTCCTCCCAATAATCCGTGAAAAGAGAATCCAAATCGCAGTAACAAAATGTTGAAAGAGAGTAATATTCCATAAAGACAAGAAATCAGGCTCTACTATGATCCTTTGCAGTGAGATTATATCCCATTGCGATTCGACCTGGGAACTAGCTCCTTTGGCAGAGTCTGGAATCTCTGCGTTGGCCCAGAGGTTCAACTCTGCGATTACCACATTATTTCCAGCAAGATGCCACATCTATGAACTTTTTCTTTTGCAGAAAATTTCCTTATAATCCCTTTTCTCCACCTTCACAGTTTCCCCTATTACTAAGAATGTGCATTAAGGTAGTACATTTGTTATAATTGATGAACCAGTATTGATCCATTATTATTAGCTAAAGTCCACAGTTTACACTAAAATTCACTCTTTGTGTTGTGTTATAGTTCTCTGGGTTACAGCAAATGCATGATATTATTTATCGACCATTACAGTATCATACAGAATAGTTTTACTGCCCTATAATTTCACCTATCCACTCCCCCCTTCTCCTATCCTTTTCCAAACATCTGGCAATCACTGATCTTTTAACTGCTTCTATAGTTTTGCCTTTTCCAGAATGTCAGATAGTTGGAATCATATAGTATGTAGCTTTTTCAGATTGGCTTCTTTCCCTATGCACATATGCATTTAAACTTCCTCTATGCCTTTTCATAACTTGTTAACTCATTTTTTAAATCACTGAATAATATTCTATTGTGTGGCTGTACCACAGTTTGTTTATTCATTCAGCTTTAGAAGGACATCATGGCTGCTTGCAGATAAATGCACTTTTAAGTAAAATTACCTTTCTTTCAGCCCTTTTTTTGAGCTTAATTGTTGTTTCAAGTGGGTGATGGACAGCTGCATTCCACTCCCCTTCTGCCTTTCATTGAGAAACTGAGTTACAGATGATGTAGCTTTAATTTCTCACACCCAGTATTGGCTGCCCTTACCCCTTCTCATTTCTAGTACCTCTTGAAAAAAAATACATCCCCTGGATATACTTGGACCTCTACTTGCTCCACAGACCACTTCCCTGTATCCTGACATTTTACAATCTATGCTTGAAATGGGCATAAATCTGTTCTTAAAAATATTCATGGAAAGAAATATGGGAACTCCTAATATTACCTTTGGATTTATGGATTTAAATGCATTCATCTATGCTCACTGAAACCATAAAGGTACTTAACCTCGGATATCTTAAATCAAGAGTGTAGAGTTTGAACAACAACAAAAAATTCTGGGAGGGGAAGTAAAAATAAATAGCATAAACTTCAAGTCTCTCATAAATATTTTAAGCGAAAGGAATTTGAGGCTTACAACCCTTGAAAGAAATTGGCCTGATGATAATATTTATTTATCATTTAAAATTATGTATGAAACAATGACATATTTTAGCATGAGCCATGTTTTTTAATAGATGAGATTCCTATTGAAGGTATAGGCCATTTTTAGAACTATTCTTAGTAAAAAGAACAGTACTAAATTAATAGTACCATGTAAATTGACCTACTAAAGTATTCTGTAATTGTTTTGAATAATTAGTGTGCTATATGTTAATAGTAATTTCTTGATTACTATTAATGCATTTTTGTATAAATCCTCTATTGAAAATTTGTCACAGATTGATTTGAGTTCAGTCAATAAATATTGATGACTTATTTATTCTTTAGGTCCTGCGTTTAAAATCTGCTAAATAAGTAATGGTGGCCTATATTTGGGAATCAAAAATTGCAAATATCCAGAAATAAGAAAAATATTAAACTGTTCATATCTTATTTTCTTATAATACGATGTATCTCAATAATAGGCAAATGCAAAAAAAAAAAACCCTACAAAATTGAGAAAAGGGATATGGTAGGCAGATATGCACCACCACTGCCCCTCCCTGCCCAAAGTATAACAAAGTTATAATTTCTTGAGCCTATGAATCTATTAGCTCACCTGGCAGAAGGGCATTATTGAAGTGATTAAGTTAAGCATTTTGAAAAGGGGGGAGTAGCCTGGACAATCCAGGTGGGCCCAATGTAATCGTGAGAGTCCCTATAAGAGGGAGGCAGGAAAGTCACAGTTCTAAAAAGGACTTGTAAGGATGAAATCAGAGGTCAGGCTGGTGCAATCGCAAGACACAGCATGTAGATGGCTTCTAGGAGCTGGAAGGGGCGAGCTGCATGTTCCCCCTAACGCCCCCAGGAGCACTCAGCTCTGTGATCACCTTCATGTTAGCCCTGTAAGACCCGTTTCAGACTCTGACAGCCAGAACTACAAGATAATATATTTATGTGATCCTAAGCCACTAAATCTATGGTAATTTGTTAGAGCAAAAATAAGAAACTAATTCAAGGAGTAATGGTATCTGTCATTAATTTGCCTGCTTCTTCTCAGAGCCATCTTAGACTCTACACTATCTCCAGGTCTTTTCTCCTCAAGTTTCTAGGAAAATGTAGCTAACTGAAGGGTGGAGGCATGGCTGGAGGGTGGGAGGAAGGGAGGATCTAAAGAACTGCCTTCTCTGGCTCAAGAGAGTTCCTTCTATGTCTATGATGCCAGTTCCTGCGGGGTATTCTTTCCTGTCTACTCAAAACTAGAAGTAATAATTCATATATTCTGGAGATATTAATATTTTAAGAGCAGATATTTTAAGACAGTTATACATTTTTTAGTACTAGTTTACCAGCTATCTTATAATTGCATGTTGAAAGAAAGCAAATTGTTAAAACCTGATCACTTTGTTCAAAATGTTCTCTCAAATTTACCCCAGGCTCCAGTGCTCTGCTACCCACACCAGGTCTTTCATTTTTCCAAACTCAGATTCTTGTGCTACTTAATGTTGGATTTTTTTTAGAACTTGTTACTAGTTCTTAGCTTCTTTTAGTCCAAAATTTCCAACAACTGTCTTTCCTAGCTGGACATGAGTTTTCATAATCCAGTGCATCCTGTCTCCTTTCTCCTTTAATGGCACCTTTTAGCAGTCTGGATGCACTACTCGAATTTGACTTGGCATCACTTTCAGGGAACCAGTTCACTGAACATTATCTCCACCTTTCATCCTGGATACTCCACCAAGGCACTTGGCCTTAAAAGCTATAATACATGAAATGTTTTTTAAAAATATAAAGATTTTTTCATATTGTGATATAAGCTGATAATGAAAGTCTAGAGCAAAACACCCATGGATCTCATAAAATTATGATAAAGTGATGAAAATGTACTATTAAATATTTCTTGAAATTTCCATAGATAGTTATTAAATAGGTGACTTCATAGACATTTTAATAAAAAATAAGAACAGCAGTAAAAATAAGAGGACGATAAATCTGTAGATGTCAACAATTTGTCCAGGTGCTACATTTTTAAGCACAGTTAACTTACCCTGTTTCTTTAAAATAAGTAAAAAGTAACTTTAAAATTTTCTTAAAGATATTAATAATTTTTAAGTAAATTTCTTCAGAAATCTTTAAACATGAAATATGTTATCAATATAAATGAAACATTTTCTACCAGATTTTTCTATTATGAGAAAGAATGCATAAAAAGCAGGTGGTTATTTTATTTTTCCACTCACAAATGACTATTAGCTTTCCCAGGTATGAATTAAAATTCTGCATCATTATAATATCAAAGAATGCATTACTCAGATTAAACACATCAAAAATACCCTTCTACTACCTCTCAAAGTGAGCTGGAATTTCACAGTAATAAACTCTCAAAAATTATATATTTTTTTCATAAGCCTATATGAATGTACTAGTTGCAGATAAAAAGAAACAGCAATAAGCTGCACTCGAGTCCAATTTGAAAAAAATCCGAACAATAGAGCACAATTTGCATAGTGCTTTTGGGAAAGCAGTAGGATGTACAAGTATGATTAAGACTGGTCCCTAAGTCACCAAATTACATCAACTGCAAGAGTTATGGTTACTCTCATCAGCAAGGTGAAAGTTGCCTGCTTGGTCAGGTTCCTTCCAGCAATATGCCAGCACTTGTTGGCCATATGTTTCAAGTTGTAAGATGTCCTGTTAGAGTTATGGATGCAGTTCTGCCGTCAGGAAAATGACAGATTTCTCTCCCTTGAAGACATTAACTTTATTTCACTTTGTTGTAACACTGTGTGCAGACAATGAGAATGATATAGTAATCCCCCGTTTTCTCAATGAATATAATTCAAGAAGAGCCTGTTACATTCTCATGTGGCTTCTCTCTGACCTGATGAATTCCAACTGATGCTGAGCCTTGTCTTCTACCAATGTTGTCTCTCTTGTGACATTCTGTTACTCATTACATGTTTATGCAGTGATAATGAATTATTTATTCAAAAATAAAACACTATTTATTATCATCTCATACCAGAGAAAACTATGAATCAGTTCAACTACTCATACTAGACTTACTGCACAAGCTAATATTAAGTATAAACTTAAATACATGACCAAAATTACAATTAAAGGCCGTTCTCATATAGAACACTTCACGCTAATAATGGAATTTCAAAAGATACAGGTATTTTAATACCATAACTTATGTTAAATATTAATTTATGAGAAGACCCTTTCTTTCCATTCTAAATGTTGGGATCTTTTGTTTGATCCACATGTACCTAACAGTTTAGCTTACATTCTAGGTCTTCCTTATTACTCATTGTCAAACAGACACATACTGAAGGATATCTTCACCTCAGGGTCATCCCAGCTTTCCTGTATTTCTATTCTACCTGAACATATTTTTTTGTACTCTGCTGCAAATTTTGCTTCTTTAGTGCATGACAATTACCACAGAAATTTTTGTTGATTTTTACTATATCTTAATACAAAGATCTACCTCATTTTCTCCCATACCCCTGCAATCTTTATTGAGGTATAATTGACAAATAAAAATTGTATATTTAAATTGTACAACTTAATGTTTTGAAATGTGTATAATCTATTTCCTTTTCTTAAACAATTTCCTTGTGTTTGTCAGTATTTGTTTTATTCATTTAAAATCATAAATAGCTAAAGAGCACACCCATGCATCAATTTTCCCTTTTGAGTCCATGTTTCAGCAGATACTTAATAAATGAGGTGTGATTATGTTAAATAGAAGTCTTTGAAAGGAATACTGAGCCATCACAAAGCTTCATTTATTCATCAAGTACTGTGCACCTGTTATGTGTCACACACTGTTAGAAGCATGACACATATAGCAGAGAATGTGCCCTTCCTCTCAGAGCTTGTATTCTTACATTCTAGTTGTAGAAGACAATGAACAATGAATCACATAGAATTCTGATGCAAAAAAGAAAAGTTCAGATAGTAATACATCTTTGAAAAAACATAAAACAAGATGTTGTTATAGAAAGTGAATAGCAATGGGAAACTACTTTACTTGGAGGATGAAATGATGCCTCTCTGAAAAGATGACATTAAGCTGAAATCTGAATGATAAGAAGATGCCAGCTATGCAAAGATCTTGCAGATGAGCATCCAGATATCAGGAAAGGACCTAAGGAAGAATTAGCAGTACTTTTTAAAACAGCAACTAGATACAACTCAATATATAAAAATTGATTATGTTTATATACAATAATAAACTATCAGAAAACAATCCCAATTATAGCTGCATTAAAAAAATAAAATACCAGGAAATAATTTAACCAATAAAGTAAAAGATCTGTAAAATGAAAACTTTAAGGCATTAATAAAACAAATTGGAGAAGATACAAATAAATACAAAGATATTCTGTGCTCATGAACTGAATATTGTTAAAAGGTCCATATTAGCCAAAACAATTTACAGATTTAACACAACCCCCTATCAAAATTCCAATGACGTTCTCCACAGAAATAGGAGAAATAATCCTAAAATGTGCATGGAACCACAAAAGAGTCCAAACAGCCAAAGCAATGTTGAGAAAAAGAAAAGCAAAAAAACAGAAGGCAAGAGGCATCACACTCCCTGATTTCAAACTGTATTACAAAAGTATAGTAATAAAAACTGTGTGGCATAGGTATGAAAAAAAGACACATAGATCAATGTAACAGAATAGAGAACCCAGAAATAAGCCCGTGTCTATGTGGTAAAAATAATTTATGACACAGAAGCCAAGAATATACAATAAGGAAAAGACAATTTTCTTAATTAGTGTTACCAGAAAACTGAAAAAGCACTTGCAAAAGAATTAAAGTAGATCACCACATTATACCATATACAAAAATTAAATTAAAATGGATTAAAGACTTGAACATAAGACCTGAAAGGATAAAACTCTTCAAAGAAAACACAGGTGGTAAATTCCTTGGTATCAATTTTGATGATTTTTTGGATTTGACACTAAAGCAAAGGGAACAGAAGCAAAAATCAACAAGTGGGACTACATCAAAATAAAAACTTCTGCACAGGAAAGGAGACTATCAACAAAATTAAAAGGCAGCTTACTTAATGAGAGAAAATGCTTGCACATCACATATTTGATAATAGGTCAATACCCAAAATATATAAAGAATTTATTCAACTCAATAACAACAACAACGACAAAAATCCATTAAAAAATGGGTGGAGGCTCTGAATAGACATTTTTCCAAAGAAGACAGACAGATGGCCAACAGGTACATTAAAAGATGTTCAACATCACTACTCATCAGGGAAATGAAAATCAAAATCACAACAAGATATTACCTCATTGCTACCAGAACGGCTATTATCAAATACACAAGAAATAAGTGGTAAAAATGTGGAGAAAAGCGAATCCTTCTGCAGTCCTGGTGAGAACTGAAATTGGTGCAGCCACCATAAAAGACAGTATAAGGTTCCTCCAAAAATTAAAAATAGAAATACCATATGATCTAGCAATTCCATTTCTGAGTATTTAAAGAAAATAAAAACACTCAATTGGGAAGATATATGCAACATCCATCAATGAATGAATGAAAAAATGTGAGATAGATATAGATATAGATATATAAATATGAGAATATTAGTCAGCCGTGAAAAAGAAGAAAAGCTTTTCATTTGCAACAACATGAAGGGAACCTGAACGCACTATGGGAAGTGAAATAAGTCAACAGACAGAAAACAAATACCATATAGTCTCACTTACATGTAGATTGTTTTTTTAAAAAACTAGCTCATAGGCTCATAAATACAAATAACAAACCAGATTGATGATTGCCAGAGTTGGGGGAGAAGTAAGTGGAGGCGGTCAAAAGACACAAACTTCTAGTTATAAGATAAATAATGTCTGGGTCTGTATTGAACAGTATGACTATAGTTAATAACACTATTGTTTATTTGAGAGTTGCTAAGAGAATAGATCTAAAAGTTCTCAACACAAGGAAAAAAATTGTAACGATGTATAGTGATGGATGTTAAATGGGTTTATTGTGGTAATCATCTTCCAATGTATACAAATAATGAATCATATGTAGTATACTTGAAAATAATATAATGCTACATGTCAATATACCTCAGTGAACCAATCTACCAAATAACTACTCCTGCAATATACGAGGCAGGGGAAGAGAGACACAACAGTAAGACGGGAGGGATAACTAGTACAATTCCTTACAGGGTTGCAGCCCATAGTAAACATGTTAGGTTTATTCTACCTGTGCTAAGAAGCCTTTAATAAAGTGAGATGAGATGATCTGATTGTTGTGGAGAATGAAAGATGTGCTGGCAAAATAGAAACAAGAATGTCCACAAAGTGGTTATTATAACAACTAAAAAATTTAGTTACAATAGGGATTAAAAAATAAGGGAGTATAAAAATATTGTTCACTGCAACATTTTTACAGAGTCTAAATCCTCAGCACTGGACTATATTACTCTTCACTTCAAAAGAGTTTAATTGATTAACCTACTGCTAAATCTTTGAAGTCTTAAATGAAACCTTTTTTGTTGTTTTATATATTTATTGCTGTTGTTATTATCATTATTTTTTTCAATAAAACAAATAGTGGAATAAATGTGTCAATTATTGTATTTTAAAACTGCAATGTTCTACTATCCTCTGATGCAAGTGTTTTGCCTTTGTATACCTATATGGAATCAGCTAAATGACATCAAATCATAGGCAAATTACAACTGAAAAGAGAATATGCTACTAGATGTCAGCCACCAAGGGTGGAACTTCTACCATATCCATTCACATTTTAGAGCTATGTTCAAGAACCAGTTTTGCCTATTCTTATCTCTACACCTTGTATTTTATAGGCAAATGGTCAGAATACAGACTCTGCCTGTTAAGCTCCTGTGGTTATAATTAAATATTTTTTTATACAGAAAATGTTTTATTACAAATTTGTGTTCTTGGAAAAAATGGATCTGGAAGCAAGATGCAGGAAAAAAATTTTAATCTAGTACACAAGCTGAAGATAATTGTATTGGCTTAATGCGACAATCCTATGTTCCTCAAAACACAGGATTATTAATCTATAATTTTGAGGAAAATAAAAGTGATAGTTCATATATAAACACTACTCATAAACCTGAATTTCTTCTAAATAACAATTTAACTTTTTTATGAAGTTAGTTTTTTCTTTTATTTTCTTAAGGCAGGTTGATTAATCAAGTATTTGTCCCTTGGAACTCATGTCAAGTTTCCAACTTTCATTCAAATCTTCCAATGTCATCTGACAAGATGCGGGAATGAGGCAAGCTTTATATAAGGCATTAAGCCAAGACCCTCCCTGACATTTACAGTGATGACTAAAGCAGAGTAAATTCCATATTCCCGTTAGAGAAATGAAACTGAGTAGAGTGGTATATTTGGGAACTAGGGCCAAACTAAGAGGAAGGGCCTTTGTAGTGAAGGAAAATGTAACTGGATTTAGTTACAAAGCTATAATGAGGGCCAGGAGTCTAGGTGGAGGTCACTTCTAAGCAGCAGTAATAAGTTATAGCACAAGATTTCCATTGCCCTCTCCATGCTGCTGCAATAAAGAATTTGCTGCAGCTAAAATTCAAACAACATTGAAGTGTATTTGGCCTTTTCTGAGACCCATCATCACTCCATTTTGCCTGACAGGTACTCAGAACCCAGATTCTCCCATCCAGCCCACCTAGAGTGTTGACAGATGAGGAGAAGAGACATTCCCCATTCTTAAGCTCAACAGCACATCTGGAGATCTGGAGGGAAAAAAAGAGAATGAGCAGCAACTACCCGGAACTGCTTTCCAATGTAACAAACACATCAAGTTAAGGGATGTCAGCTGCCTTTGCCTCAGCCCTGAATTGTAATGAATATAGCTAAGGGGTTTGTTCATTCACCATGTTTGGTATTTCATGCTAACTCTTTTGAAAGAAAATGAGAAAGAAGAAAACTTACAGGAATAGGTTAGTTTTATTGTTAATATGCTTTATTTAGAAGGGACTAAGGACTATGCCAGTGACTTGATCCTGCCTTTAATTCATTCTGGAGGTAAAAAGTAGGAGAAACAAATGCATCAACTATTTTTTTCTTTTTCTGTGGTTGATGTTGGTGGGAAAGGAGCCTTATAAGCTCCTACTGAAAATTAGTTGCTGACACGGTAGTGACTAAAGTTAGTTTTATTTTGTAGTAATAAAAGTTCATAAAATTATAAAACCAATGCCACTCATGGTAAGATTAGTACAAAGATGTATATAAAGTTAAGTAAACATTATCTTTCTTCCCTATTCCCTTCACATGACCTCTCGACACATGCCTAATGGTAGCTATAAACTAAATTTCCTTGCGTGTTCTTACAGAAATTTGTTATGTTCAACATTTATACTAATTCTTTATTGAAAGAATTAAATGAAAAACAATATTATAAACTTACATTTTTATTAATAACACTTAGAAACATAAATGCTCCTATGTTTCTATTAAACTAAATTACCAAATAAAAAGCTGCATATTTGGGGGGCTATATTAATAAGCAATGTTAGAAACTCACAAATTTAACAGAAATAAAGGCATTTTCAATATTTAAGACTACCTATGATTTTTTAAAGTTAATAAATAAGCTAAAGGGAAAATGAAAGAAATTTGAACTTTTGGCCCAGAAAATACCAAAGAAGAAAACATAAAAAATATAAGCCCTTACCCACATGGCAAGTGTGGAAATAAGCATCAGTGTGGAACTTTTAAGAATATGCTACTTTTACTGGGGTTTACGATAGTTAAACAGAGATATTGAATAAAAGAAGTAAGGAAAAGCTAATGACTTCATTGGTTAGATTCTCTTAGTCTATAAGTTACTCGCCAGAAATTTAAGTGTTTTGACAGAAGCATAAACTCAGCATCCTGCAGCTGGAATATAGTCCCCAGAGCAAAATTTACACACAGAATTTCTGGCTCTCCATCAAGAAAACTTTTATCCAAATAAATCAAAAAAAATTATAGTGCTGGATGGGACAATAAAATTCCCAAAAGAGATAGAGACATTCCATACCTTCCAAAAGCATTTACCTTCTTTGCTTTTCAACATCGCCAGTGTCGATAATTCTCCAATATCTTTGTGTGATGATGCAGTTCGTAACCTCACACATTTTTATAACAAAAATCACATGATTTTCTGGAAGTCTAATTGCAAATTATTTCAGCTGTAATTCAGTTGATTCCTCGTCTGTTGTTAATGAAAGAGAATTGAATACAACCTCGCAGTTCATTTAGTCTAAGAAGATTATTAGCATGTGTCAGTCTGTCATGTTCCCTAGAGAAGTATTTTTTCCAGTTTACCATAATGTATCTAAAAGTTTTAGCCATAGCTTTATAAAATCATCAACATTATTTGCATGTGTTGTATGCTCTGGGTAAAAACACAGTTTCGAGTACTGCTCTAATGCCCCTTACATGGAAGGAAGCAGGAGAGAGTATATAAAATGCGGATTTCATCCCTGCCTGAGATCTGTTTACTCTGTGATAGGAAAGAGGTAAAAGTCATTTTGCAATATTTGCTGCAGCCACAGAAGAAATAGGTTTGAAATAAAATAAAACAACTGAAGAGCCTTCATTCTGGATGGATCTGAATCTGTCAGTCCCAAACAAAAATCGTGCACAAGGTCCTTAAAGAGCAACCAAACAAAGTCCAAGAGGAAAAAGGCACAGTGGGATAGATGTGTGCTCTGCTAAAGGAAATACACTGAAAACGGAGTTGTAAGTGGAATAGAGCCGAGGAGCAAACATAAAGTATTCACGGGTTGATTTCAGGGAATTCAAAGGAATAAACTTTTATGTGAAATTGTAAATGAGCCTTATGAAGGACCAGGGAAATGGAGAAAATGATCAAAGACAAAGAAAAAAAAAGGTACATAGGATATTAACCTTGCAGAAACAGCCCGTTTGATTTAAAGAACACACAAAAACGATCCAGAAAGTACAGGCAGAAAATGAAATGGGGAACACGAAGGGCAATGAGATAGAGGATAAAAGGTTTTTCAGATAAATCAAGCAACAATAAACTTATGAGAGCCACTCTTCCCTTTGAGAAACCCAAAGGCAACTGGGTAATGGAAAAGAGAGATAGGATGGGATGTGTTAACCCACTTTTCTCCATCAGAAAGCAGAAGAAAACACGCTGAACATAGACTCATTCCCTCTAAAAGAAATGAGACACTGGGAAAAAAATAATGAAAATTGAGAGTAGCTCAAAAATATGTTTAAAAAACAACTATTAAGCCAACTAAAAGTGGAAATCTAAAAGAACTACTAGTGATGGAAGAAGTAAATATTTGCATGCAATGATTAGTAGAGGAAAATAAAATATACAATTAAAATACGTTTATATGGGCTAACAATTCTTTTCTTACCATTAAACAGCAATATTTTTAGGTAGAGTGTGAGATGGTTTGTTAGTCAAACAAAATAAAATTTTCTTTCTATTTAAAAGAAATGGATATAAAGAAAAGACGGGTGAAACACATTATAGATGCATCATTTTTAAGTTTCCTCATGCTATAATTTTACTTCAAGTTTACTACAGTTCTAAATTCTTGCACCAATAGCAATGGTATAATCTTGTAATAATCTAGAAAAAAATTATGAAGGTAAACATTGCAGTGGTATCACGCAGACATGCTTAGCAAGTATCTTTGTTAATTGCTTGCTAAATATTTTTATTGCAATAAATTTTCAGAAAATTTCTATAAGATATCTGAATATCCTCTGTTCCTTAATGTTCCACTTTAAATTCATTACAAATAAAAATAAAGGTAGTCAACATTGTATGTCAGTATGATGAGTCATAAAGAAACATATTCACTTTTGTTTATTCTGTTCATTTCAGTCAAATTCAGACAGAAGTTATGCAGTTAAACCTGAATAGCTATTGAAAAAGTCAGAACATGTTGTTTCTATGCATGCTTTCTAGTCCGCATCTCCATATCCCATAATTTTCTGTTTCTGATAATATCACATTTTCCTCCTTGTTTTAGAGGAATTAATTGTCCGCATGAGTCCAGTGTTATGCACAACCTTTATTTGATCCAGGTCATTGAACCTGGGCATCGAAGGTTGTCTTCATTACTCGTTTTCACCAGAAGCAAGAAAGAGAAAGAAGTTTAGAAATTTCTCACCACTTTTTCATATTGAAACTAATGTATTACCTCATTATTATATCGTGAGTCCAAGAAGAATTTATTATATGGTATTCTGATACTTTAAATGTGTAACATCAATAGCGTTCTCTTCATGACAGCCTGAGAATGTTGCAGATGTACACTAAGGTTAACAGAAGACATGGGAAAAAAATGCTGATGTATTCTTCAGAGAGTCACTTCAAGTATCTGTAGAACATTATCTATCTGAAGCACTGGTTCTTTTTTAAATGATAAATTTTACAAGCTATATAGAAAATGCTTTCAATTGCAGCATAATTGTAATAAAAACACAGATATCAGGACATCTGTCCTTTCATCTCTCAGCCATGAATAATTTCACTAATGCTTAGAAGTGTTGCACTCAGAGAGAGGACCTCTGTTGACCATTCAATCTTAAATTATTTCCCATCAGTAAGTGTTCTATTAAGGTAATACGATTTATACAATTTACACTGAAGCACAGTGTTGATTTTAAATTGATTCAACTGTATAATGCATACATTACCATCAAAACAAATATTCCTGAATGGACGGACTGATATAATACAATACTCTGTTGATATAATTAACAATATAAACAATTTACCCTGCCGTGTCTTGCCATGCAGCTGGTAGATTCTGAAGATATAAACTGATCATCTTCTATAATCAACAATGAGCACTTAATTTTTGCCAAATATAGGATTAATCATTGTGCCAAAATGACCCATAGTGCTGATTCTTTAGTAAGCTTTATTTATCAATGAACTTACTCTCAGGAATATAAATTGTTGAAAAAGCTGTCTTTTTTGCTGTGGATGGCACCATTCAGATTTCTCTGATTTTACTTTACTTTTTAATTAACAAATTTAACCCTAGCTTGTAAATCACCTATTTCTAGCCTCAATCAATTTAAATATGATGTGATGGAAGGCTGGCCTTGTCAAGTTACTTAAAACTCAGGGAAACAAATTTTTTTAAATGGGGGTTTTCTGGTAATAGTAGATATTTTTTGTTAAAGCAAAAATATTTAATATCATGGTAAAGTGGAACACACAATTATGTCTCTTACAATGCTATTAAAAATTAAGCACATCAGAAATAATGTTATTAGCTGGGGCGAGGCAATAGAAATTATCTTATTTTACATCAAATTTTACCCTCTTTCACCAGTATCTAGATTACCCTTAGTTTCTAAAGATACATATTGAACTAAACATACTGCTAATTTTTTATCACTACTACCTTTGGATTGATGCACCCCTGTGCATCAATCCCCAAGTGTTTTAACACAGTAAGCTTTTGCCCCAATCATCCTTAACATGTGAAACAAATCTAGGGTCCAAAATATTACAGAACCTGTCTGACGGATGTGCTCCATGTGGTATGAGCTACGTTCACCAGAAACTCTGTGAAAGGGCCAAATAATTATGGGTTGAACAGAAGCATATATTTAATTCATCAGACAAAATTTTTAAAAAATTTCTGTGCTATTTCCAAAATTAAAATCATTGTCGAATGGGAACACCCTCTATTGTCTTTGACATTCCAAAGGCTAAGTTCAGTATTTTGCATACTATTCTCAGCATACAAAATTGATGAGTAGAAAATACCAGATCAGATCTTAATACCAGAGGAACAGTTATCTGGGAAACTATGGTTAGATACATAGATTAGGATAAGATAAAGGTAGAGACACACATAAGCAGTTCAAAAAAATAAATATTGAATAAATACCCAGCATACACAATTTATTTTAAGCTAAATCCATAGAAAGTGCCTGGCAATGCTAATTTTTTTCCCAGAGCTTTGTGGTTAAAAGTATTCATTTAACATAAGTCTAACTTTCAAATGCAAACACAGAGAGTGACATTGTTTCCAGATGTAGCTTTAGCAGATCATGTCTTGAGTAATTGAAGCAGCATAGAATACAATTTATTGCCAAACAATTCCAGACACTAGGAAGAAAGTAGAATTAAAGTACTCCAAACATCAGATTCCATGTTTTTGGAAGCTGCTCTTATGCCTGGAAGTAACAACATTCGTCTTGTTTTAATACACAGACACACACATACATATGCCATAAATAAATAATAAAGTTAGTTTACTTGAAAAGATAGGGTAAGTTCCTGGAAATATATCATCTCTTCTTAGGCATCCATTGTTTTAGTTTTACTTTGTTTTGTTTCATTGTACATGTATACACGATGTTATTTAGTGTAGTAATTGCACGTATAATGAAAACTCTTTAGATGTTCGCTTTACCCCACTGTATTTAGTACAAAGGACAGACAGTTTGACTCCAAATGTGAACATCAGCTCTTAGCTCTCAGCTCTGATGTGCTCAAAATAGTTTATGTCCACGTATAAACTGAACCATCAGAAATAGGACCTCGATCCATTAAAATGTCAGAAGATCAAGTTCACAGTGAGGCAATGGCTAAATTTCGAAGCCCAGAGCCTGCATCGTTGTCAGCGTCTCTGGGTTATTTAGGTGAGCTGATTTACTAACATGGCAGCTAACAAGATTTGTGTTCTTTGAGGCTGATTTATAAATTTAATTCATTGTGTTCCACAAACTGTAAATAACATCTACTTAGGAACGAAATTTTTAAAAAGCTGATTTTAAATATCAAAAAACCATACAGAAGTCCCCAAATGTATTATTCCATTAGGGGTGTATGTAAAGGCAATAGGCAAGATCTGGTTAAACACATTCTCACCAGAAAGACTAAAATGATGAAAAAAGATTTTTCTGTTCTTTATAATAGAAAGCAATCACAAGAAAGATATCTTAAAAACACAACTGACCACAATGGAGAAAAACAATCATAAGAATGATATTTTTCTTCCACTTTATTATGCTATTAATCATTCCTACAATTTTTAGAATTAAATATTAGCATCTATGAGCTTCTGGGAAATCTAGTTTATTAATTCAATGTATCATTGCTACTTATATAAGTGTAGGGAAGTTGGAGAATTTTTACCCCATCATGGAAATCAATAATGTCCAACAGGTGAAAAGGAAAATAGAACCATGATAATGTTTGAGCACCTGGATCCAAGTATCCCACAATTAAACCCCTAGATTATTTTGTTATATTAAACAATAAATTTCTATTTTTTACTAATTATATTTGGGTTGATTCTGCTTGTGACTGAAGGGATTTTGACTTATACTATTATCAGAACACATGACATACAAATATTATGACTGCAGTGTAATTGGGCAGTAAAAAATTCCATTGTACTTATAGCCCTGTTGTATAGTAAATCCATTGGGGCTTCTTTGGTGTGTTTTTTTGGATAACATATCACAAGACGGAACCCAGGAATGTATTCATTCCATAGTAATTATTAATTACTATAAGTCAAGGGAACTACATCAACATGATCTCCACTCTCGAGCAGTTTATATTACAGAGAAAAAGACAAAAACAAAGCAGATGAACAAAAAATTATTAATTTTGTAAGTTTTATAAAGGAAACAAGCAAGGCGGGTGTGTGCTTAATCAAAGGAAGGAGATCAGCAAAGATTTCTTTTAAAAAAATTGTTTTAATTAATTAATTAAAGATTTTAATTATTTATTAAAGATTTTATTTTATATTATTTTACTTTGAGAGAGGGGAAGGTGGGGAGAAAGAGAGGGAAAGATACATCAGTGCGTGGTTGTCTCTCACCCGCCCCCTACTGGGGACCTGGCCTGCAACCCAGGCATGTGACCTGACTGGGGAATCTAACCAGCGACACTTTGGTTCACAGGCCAACACTCAATCCACTGAGCTACACCAGCCAGGACAGATTTCTATGATGCATTAAGATTATATTGGGGCCCTTAGGATTAAAGAGAAATCACCATTTGAAGACAGAGGAGAAAGAATTTTGTAAGAAGAAGGAACAATGAATGCAAATACACTGAGGCAAAATAATGAGTGGCTTGTTGCAGGCACAGAGAGAATTTATAGCATGATTGAACAAGATCAGCAAGGGGTGACTTTGGAGAAAGAACAAAGGTTCACAAATCAAGCAGAATTTTGTAGACGCCCCCTCCATCATTATCATTTTGGAATATTTTATTCTTAGTATAGTGCAAAACCGTTGAAGATTTTTAAGCATGGAAAATGTGATTATATATATTTTTTAAATTATATAGATTATATATATATTTTAAATCACTCTTGATATTGTGCAGGTGAATTTTAATGAGTAAGTATAGTGGTAAATGAAGTAAGTTAGAAAACTGTTTCATAATTTAGGGGAAAGATGATAGTTTCCTAGGCTAAGAAAATAAAAGTGCTCTACAGAATATATCTTGAAGATAAAATTAATGAGACTTGATAATGGACTGGGATTAGAAGAGAGAAAAAAAAAAGACCAAAACTTCTAACTAATATAATTATGGGGTTTCAGGTGCTCAAACAGAGAACACTCAGTGAGTGCAGATTTGGGGGAACAGGAAAGGTGTGTGAGAGAAATGCAATCAATACTGGACATGTTAACTTCTGAAGTGTCTATAATTATTGCTTGTTATATAAGCATGTAAGCTCAGTGTTTGTATTACAGTGAGGAAAATCAAAAAAAAAGTACACAAAAAATTAAATAATTGAATTTTGTAAGTTTTATGAAGAAAATAAAAATGTATGAGGTTGGCGAATAGAGAGATACAGCCTGAAGATATAAATTTAAGGGTTAGTTTGAAAGATTTGTCCTGAAGATATAAATCTGAGCATAGTCAGCAAGATTATGTTTGAAATGATGGCACTGGATAAGATCGCACTGGAAGAATGTGAACATGGAGCAGAAATGCACAGAAAGAAACAGAGAGATACTGAAAGAGAAATTGGCATCTCACACTCTGGCTGTAGATGTGCCATCAAGTCTTTTTTCCTGCCTATGTTTCTGTTTTGGCAATTCAGGAAACATCAGTCAAAAAAGTGCAGTCTCTTGATAGGTATTTAGTCATATTTCGTTATATTTTATAGACTCTTTAATCTTTGCCCAATTAAAAGATTTTTCAAGTATATTATGTTATTATTTACATTTCTTTGACATGCCATGTCCATATTAACTAGAATGGAATCATAACTTGTCTAAGAATTCCCAGTCCAAGAACCAGAACTAGAACTCTGAACTCATTCTAATGTATTTATTGCCTAGATCCCATATGCTTTTGAGCACCTTGTTTTGCCTCCATTAAAAAGAACCTCATAATAAAACCTAATGTACAGAATTAAAGTTCACTAAGCTCTTTGTGAGATAGTATCATTTTGTATATTTATATATAGATTATTCTTAATTATAGCTGTATAAATTAACAGGTCAATAGATTGGTTTCTAAGTGTATAATAATAGTTTGGGCATTTTTGAAAGTATGCCTTATTACTAAAAAACCACATATATTTATTGCCAGTATTAATTCACACTTAAAAAAGCTGTGCCCTTCGCTTCTAACCAAGAAAACTGAGGCACTGAAACTTTGCAGACAGGGTTGAGCATGAGGTCATATATGTAGTAAGAAATATATTTAATTTTACAGTGTGTCACTGTTTAAAATATATTGTATTCTAACAGCAAGTTTGAACTTAAGCTATTTTACATATAAAACATACAATAGGTAATGACTAAGGATTATAGTATGTATTTTTTAAAAGATGAAAGTTTTTCTTCCTTGATATTTCTATATTTAGAAAGTCATTGCCAAATCAACTTTAAGTATATAAATAAATAGAAATAAATTAGGGCTAAAATACATTAAGTTGTCTTACTATATAATTATGCTACCAAAATGACAGTAACATTTAAACTGAATCACACATTTTATAATTAATTGGTTAATTCTCATTATTGATACATGTGTAAAACTGAAGTTGAATTAAATTATGTTCTCAGAGAATTCAAAGGAAGTTTTTAGACCGACATGATGTTGGGTGAGGCTTTATAATGAAAAAGTTCATTTGAAAAAGTTCAGCAAAAGATGTTCAGAATAATATTTTAAAATTTTTATCCACCTTCCACTAAAAATGAAACTAGCAAATGGTAGGTAGTGCTGGGCTACTGTTCAGTGTACCATTCAAAAAACTGATCAGTAAATAAATAATCGTTACTCTTATAGAAAGACTTATAGAGAGCTACAGTTCAGTTTTCTGTAATACAGAAAAGTATTACATATCATCACTAATTTACTCTTATTGTAGAATAAATTCTCAGAAAGTCAACTGAGATATTTCAATCAAGGTTCCAGAAATAACTGTTTCACATCAACATGTCTGTATCTTGCTTTTTGTAGTTAAAATTCATAAGTGTTTAATTCCTATTTTACATCATTCAAAAGCCTCATCATAGTTTAGATCTGATTAAAACATGACAATTGAGGATACTAAGATATGACATCTATTCCTGAGCCTGATTCTGATAGACTTGAGGAAGAAAAGTTACTTCGACGTGCATCCTGAGTACAAGATAATATCAAAGTAAGTTTTGATGGCAGATTAGCTGTTGCCACAAACACCAATATAAAATCCATAATGCTTAAGAATGTTATAACAGCATACTGTATATTGTTTTTCATTTCATGCTCCTTAAACACTTGGCTCATTTTCTTAGTCAATCTTTTTCACTCCTTTGTATGCCTTTGGCAGATAATTGTTTTTCTTCATGTTATTAACCAGCTGAATTTCCTTGCTTATCTTTGAGAGTCTTAGCTTTTTGTTTTGTTTTGGTTTTGGTTTTTTGGGAAGTTCCCCAGTCATTTTTTATTAAGAAAAAAATGTTGAATCCAGGTATATTTGATCTTGTATAATGAAATGTCTTAATATCTTGGTTATAAATAAATAGACACCTAAGATAAAATATGAATATATTTTAATTTATGGACACATCAGTTAGCTACATGTTTAGGCATTTATTCCACATAGTAGATAAGGACATACTTCTGTACATCTTGCCTAATTCTTCTTTCTCATCACACTCATTGTCAATGCTTACTTTTAATCTCTTACACAAAGTCTATTTTCTCACTTAATTCTCATCAAACTAAGCATTAATTATTTATGTATGTTAGTAATTCTCAATCTTACTTATGCCTGTTGTTCCATAGCAGTATCGCCCCTGAGAACCTTGGCTAACAATGTTAGGGTCACAGGGGAAAGCTGAAAGCTGCAACATGGAGAAGCTTGTGGGGATTGTCACTTCAAAGACAAGGTGAGACACAGAGGATAGTGCAGAGTATGTGCTCAATAACATATTGTTATTTGTTCTGTCACCCACATTTTCTGTTCTATAATACCATAACATTTATAATGTATGTTCCCCCTAAAAAAAATTCTTGTATTTTCATATATTTTTGACATTTTTCTGAAACATAGAAGCATATATATTCTGTCTAGATTTTCTTTTTCCCCTATTAATTCTCCTTGAGTACAGGGTCAGTATTATAGCTAAAAACTTATCTCTATCACTAATCACATGATCAACATGAGGTAGTTGAAAAATCTAGTAAATTTATTTAATTGAGGATATCAACATATAGAAAAGAAGAACTTTTTTTCGAGACCACACTGGTTTTTTAAGAAGTGAAAAAGCCAGAAGGTGATTCCAAAAACACAGACACCCAACCTTTCTCTCCACTAGAATATATTTCCAAGATAGGTTATTAATCAGTGGACTAGGAATTGGGGAGGGTGGGAGTTCAGTGCCTAGCATCTGAAAAAATAAGTTATCTCATGTCAAAATCAAAGCATAGCAAAAGACTGTGTTATCAACCTACAAAGTCCGAAGTTGAAAGCTTTTTTGCCCATTGTGTATCTTCTGCCGAATTAAGGACACCTTACCAGGAAAACAACTACAGGTTTAGGGATTTGTTTCCAGTTGATCAATAAGCACCCAGGTCCTGGCGGACCACGGGTCTGTCTCTAATTGTAAAGCATCACAGCGGCCTTTAACTCTTAAGTGGGTAACTCTCTGTGGCTTTATTTACATCATGGTCTGCGCTGCCTCCTCTCATTGCCCATCCTGGAATTGTTAAATTAATTAGAAAGTTGAGACACTAAAGAATTGCTCTTTCCATCACTTTATGAAGACATAGCTGTCACTGGAACATTAGAGAACATACTATCCTAAAACTCATTTATTTCTTCCTCATTCTCATTGTGACTCCCATTCACAGAAAATCAAGTTATTTACTCTTCTTTTTTTTTTTGAGGGGAGGGATTATACCCTCAACTATTATTGATTAAAACATGAAATTGGAGTTTTTAAAGGTCAAAAATATAATTCATCTAATATATTTACCTAATGCCTGCTGACTAAATACTAAGATTCACTTCATACATATCAGACATTAATGGTTAGGAGTGTTGTATCTGAAACTAGGCTGCCTGGGTTCAAGTACTGAGTCTCCCACTTATCTGGTGTGTTATCAGTGCTAGGATAAGCACTGGATAAGCACTTCCATGCTAGGTTCTGGAAGACCATGTGGGATTGGAAATGTTGCTGAGACCATTTTCTGGAAACCATAATCTACCACAGTCTACTTCTGGTCATAACAGTTTATACCCCTCTCATGTGCAAAATACCATCCTCCTTTCCAAAGGTCTCCAAGAGTCTTATCCAATTACAGCATTAATTTTAGAACTAAGCTCTAGTATCCCATCATCTGAATCGGGTCCAGTTATAGATGAAGCACTTCAAGTGCAATTTGTCTAGTACAACTTCTAGATAATCGTTCCTGTTGATATGAAGACCTGTGAACTAAACAGACAAGTTATCTGCCCCCCACAACCGCACCACACCATGGTTACACATGAAATAGATCTTTCGGTCAAAAATGGAGAAAAAAATATTTTAAAAAAAACAAAACAAGGACTCACAGGTCCAGAAAAATTCTAAATTTTGGATGGGCACACATTGCCAGGAATCACTCTCCACAGATCTTGGCTCTGCTTTCTGGACTTTTGGTATCTTCCTCTAAGCTATTCTTCGTTTGTCACCAAAAAATTGCTGGTATTGGTAGGTACATTTTTTTCAGCTTGTATCCTACCTACAAAGGTTTGAGGATCCAAAGGCCACTTTTTCATTGGACAGTACCTCTTTGTCTTTTAGTCTAAGCTGCAGTGTTTCCAACAATATTATTCTCTTAAAGAGTCTATGGATTTCTTATAAATCTTACTGTAGTTTACTCCATTAAATAGAATCCACACTCATTGATCTCCTTGAAATAAGACTTTCTGTATTGTGAGTTTTCTATAAGGGTATTTTAGGGTAATGTCCCTTAGAGTTTCAGAAGACTCATTTTTCAACAGAGAGAATCTCTGAGATACTAAAAGGAATTTTTGTCAGATAAGACTACCTTAAATCCTTCTGAACTGTTAACAAAGGATTATACAGTTATGTCTTTATCAATAGATCATGTTTTTATGACAATACACTGATACAATCCTTCTTAGTTTCTTAAATTTAATACTGTTTCCATCTAGAGAGGCTCAGAATAAGGAACAAGTTTATTTTCCAATTACCAAGTACTTCTTCATTTGTATCTACCAGTTCCTTCTTAGCTTATCTTTTCCTCTTGAATTTTACAATAGGCAGTGAAAAAAAAAAGAAAAGCCAAGAAAAACTTTCATCACTCTGCCAGAAATGTCCGTAGCTAGGTCATCAGCTCATAGTTGTTTTCCGTTTCCACATTACTGCAGGCAACGGTTGTGACACTTTCTTTGACTACACAAGTTTTCCCTGGTCTCCAGCTTCCAATAACATCTAAACTTACTTTCATTTAAGCTATCATCACCAGCCACCTCGAATGCCATCATGCTTTTTGCCTTTTGTTCTTCCATTCTTTTGCCTGGTCCACAATCCTAGATCTACATGACTAAATTTGAGGATTCCTTACATCAACACTTCTGGAGAAAAAGTTATACATATATAAATTATAACTTAAAGTTTATATATAAATTACATATAAAATAACATATAATTTTATAATTATGAGATATATTTATTTCTGGTTGTCTAGTTCTACTCCATTAACAGTATTTATTTTTCTGTAGTTTTATACTTTGACATCCAGGGGCCTTGCTTTTCCTGGAGGACCTGCACCCCCCGGGCCAGTCAGTTCCTAGAGACAGTAAATAACTCGCTCTTGTGTGTTCATTTCGAATGCAAATTCATCAATCCAAAACCTACACTTCCAAGCAGAGCCACCATTCCTCTGCTCTCATCACCCCAGGGCCAGGTATCAGAAGACTAAGGATGACATCTTTGCCATAGAGCCCACTGAATTTTTGAAATTAGCCCATCTTAAACTTGCTTATCCTGCCCACTCTTTCCTGAGGAACTACTATAATGTCTCTTGCCCACATTTTTCTTCCTTCTACCTCTTGCCTGACCCTGGCGTTTTGATGTGTGCCCGTCTGTGGTATGAGGGTCCCTCCTCTTGGGAACTGTGTGTATAATACTCTTTCCAGTGTCAGTCCCCTCCTGATCTTTTGGCCTTGCCACACATAAATAGGAATAAAACTTGTATTTTAAAAATAGTTATATAAAAACCATACCAAGGTAGTAGCTTGAAACAACACATAAATTGATTTGCTGAGTTTGGCAGGACCCACTAACTTCGATAATAAATTAGTAGAAGCAGCATGGTGCTTATTAGAGCCCAGCTGTTCAGCTAGGGTAGGATTCGGTGGTGAGATGCCCAAGTGGAAGAGAGAACAAGGAGTCAACATAGGAGCTGCACTTACACGGCAAGCAAGCAAGCAGCAAGCTCTTTGTTGCTGGCACTGCGGGCACTGCTGGAGCTGCTGGTGATGTTAGCATGCACACACTTATTGCTGGTTACAGGGGTTTTTGTGCAAGTTTAGACAATGGTGGGATCGCACCAAACTTCGGTCACTGGGGACTACAGCGCATGTGTACAATGACATAGGCCAGGGCTGCCTGCCCACAGGCATGTGATGATGACTCGTAGTTCCGCGCTGTCTGCTGGACTGACTGACCTTCAAGGGTACACACAGTTCCAGGCCTCCTGCCCTGGACAAGCCCTCAGGGGTCCCCATAATCCAGGGCCCCGATAGTGCTAGAATAGTGAGGAAGGTATTTCTGAGAACTAATATCACCTACATGGGTCACGGTTTAATTCTTTTAAAAAAGCTGAACTAAAAGATAAACTAAATTTATCTCTCTGTTCTGGTAATTCTGCAAAATAAGTCAAGTTAAATGTTTGATATCCAGTGTCAAAGTAATAACCTTCCTAAAAATCGGATATCTAGAATACCATTAAATTTTAAGTTGGAATAATTATGTTTCATGAGATGCTCCTCTTGCAACTACCTCATGTAATTAATGTTTGAATTCTAGGTGTTTTTATCTACTACTTTCCCCCAGTACAAATATGTTAAATCCTTTGTATAGGCTGGGAAAGCCATCCCATGTCAAATACCCATAATAAGAGGTAGAAGTAACATTTATACATGTTTTACTTAATCCTTCTAACTACCAAATTATTTTTGTCCTTTATTTTTTATATCACCCTTATAAATTAACAAATACCATTACCCAACTTTGTCCAAAAATGGGATTCAATATAACAGAATATTCCTGATATTTAAAGTTTGCACCTCAAGTGCCTTACATTTATTTATTCAACAGGTGGGAGTAAACATTGTTTTTCCTTACCTTTTGGGATTATATAGATTATCATACATAGTCTTCTTTTTAAATACCAAATCCCTATTTACCTGTTAAAAGTTTGAGATTTACAAATTTGTCTGATTTCAAAGTAGTGATTTGATGCTATATATTTTAAATTAAATGTAAATTAATTTTTCCTGAAAAATTTGTGGGAATTTTATTTCAACTCTTGAAATAATCAAACATCCCCTGGGGATGATGTAATAACAATCAATTAATTAGCTATTGATAAAATCACCATCGTAATAAAATTTTAATTAATTTCTGTCTCTTCCAGTCTTGAGTGGTTGATGGGGTGATCATCAGAATTATCCAAGAGATTCTAAGATTTTTCTTTTTTTTAAAGTATATTTTATTGATTGTGCTATTACAGTTGTACCATTTTACCCTCCTTTGTCCCCCTCCACCCAGTACTCCCATTCCCTCCAGCAATTCCCACCACTCTCAGTTCATGGCCATGGGCCATACATATAAATTCTTTGGATTCTCCATTTCCTATACTATTCTTAACCTCCCCTAGTCTATTTTGTACCTACCAATTATGCTTCTTATTCCATGTGACTTTTCCCCCATTCTCCCCATTCCTCCTCTCCCCTGATAACCCTCCACATAATCTTCATTTCTATGACTCTGTTCGTGTTCTAGTTGTTTGCTTAGTTTGTCTCTGTTTTTGTTTTTCTTAGATTAAGCTGTTGATAGTTCAGTTTGTTGTCATTTTACTGTTCATAGTTTTGCTCTTCTTTTTCTTAGAGAAGTCCCTTTCACATTTCATACAATAAGGGCTTGGTGATGATGAACTCTTTAACTTTACCTTATCTTGGGAAGTACTTTACCTGCCCTTCTACTCTAAATGATAGCTTTGCTGGATAGAGTAATCTTCAATGTAGGTCTTTTCTTTTCTTGACTTTGAATACTTCTTTCAAGCCCCTTCTGACCTGTAAGGTCTCTTTTGAGAAATCAGTTGATAGTCCTATGGGAATTCCTTTGTAGGTAACTCTCTCCTTTTCCCTTGCTGCTTTTAAGATCCTCTCCATATCTTTAATCTTGGGCAGTTTAATTATGATGTGCCTTAGTGTGTTCCTCTTTGGTCCAGCTTCTTTGGGACTCTCATAAGTTTAGCTTATAAATTACTAGAAATGAAAAGAAGGTTTTTTTTTTCCTATTTTCCCTGCTCAAGTCTGAAAAGATAGCAATGCAAAACAAATGTTGAATTCTTATTTTGACTGAATAAAAATACCTTAAAAATCTTGAAATCATTATGAGAACTCTGATTTAAGGCAATCTACATACAATTTCTTTAATATGATAAAATTAGCTGTTGCCAACTTATTACTAGGATTTCCTAAGTTATAGATGGAGGGTTGAATGGCTACTATTTTGAGGATCATACTAAAGGGGTAAAGATGTTTTTTAAATAATTGAAATTATTTATTTAATTTGAAGAAGAAGAAGAATGTAGGCAGAACACAAAATACTGAACTTTCACCTGTGGAGAGTAAACTGAAGCAGAACAAATGGAATATTACCAGTAACATTAAAAAATTTAGCACCATGTGAGCTCATGTAAGATAATGAGTGAAAATCATGATAGCTATACAAGAATGTTAATGTACCATGTCAACAGAAGAACATTTTTTCCTTTTATGCAGGATCAGTTGTTTGTTGTTGTTGTTGTCGTTGCTATTGTTTTTCTTCTTTCTTTTTTTCTTTCTTTCTTTCTTTTTTTTTTTTTTTTTGGTCAGTTCAGGACAGAGCAATTGATACAGCAGCTTGTATTCAGACACCAATCTGAGCCAAGTATTTACATTTTTATTTCAGATGTTTTTCCAATATAGTTAATATGTTTTAAAATAAAAATCTAATTTCTGGGTACTGAGAGAATAATAGTTTCCTGATTATTTATAAAAATCTAAAATGATCATTATATTTTTAAATACAAAATAAACATAATAAAAAATGTATTTTTTTTCTTAAAAACCTTCCTTTTTCTTGACTTTCTGGAAACCTCACTTCCCTCTTATGGGATCTATGGTAGCAAAGGCCTATTCTCACTCTTCTGTCATGTTTTTCTACACTGACTCTCTTAAGTTCACTTATTTTAAAATTCTCAAATGGAGAATATCCTTGTTTTATGTTGACATAAATGAGAAGGAGGGTATTCAGGGAGGTACAGAGAAGCTATATATAATCAGATATTGCATTTGAAGCAAGCTACAGAGAAAATCAAACGGTATTAAATTTAGCAAAATAGTCACAAAATGAAACTACCTTACTAAATCTCGTGATTATGGCAAAGCACTCTTCAGACCCCAAATTAACATCAATCTGAAACTTAAATCACTTTATATCATAGACCCATGGAATAAATACTGTTCAGAATAAAGGAGAAACTATTGTCTTAATTATTTATAAGAGGTCTACAAAAAACAAAAACAAGGATATAAAACTGGGGATATTCAACTCAAATGTAATCATGTTACTAACCTACAGCTGCAAGAACTGGAAAGAAACCAAAAGCTTACACAAGAGACTGGATGGCTTTAAAAGAAAGTGAAATGGAAGATATTCTACTGGAATAAACCAATTTACTCCAACAGATAATCTAAGGAAATAACCACTGAGAACGATGTCTCTACCAGAACTAGCAACAAGCACCAACTTATTTAAGCCAACTATTCCAGATGTCCACCCACGGGCACAGAGCCGCAAAATCAGATGGTATGACCTGAGTGCCAAAGAAAAACCTTAAAAAGCACCATGCACAGAAAAATAGGGCAGTTGATCTTAATGCCATACAACAGATGGCAATAGAATGTAGAAACAATTATTTTTTGCACCTTGTGCCAAGGTTGGATTAAAAAGGAGTCAATAAACATTCCCATTTGTGGTAAGGTAATATACTGTTGTGTCAAATCTAGAATATTCTGCAGTCCTTTTCAAAATAGAATAAAATACTAAGAAATAAACCTTTATTTTTAAACCAATCATACAATTTAATTAAGCAAAGTTACATATATTGAGGTCACATTTCTTTCCCTACAATCAGTGCATATACAGGGTTTGCTGTTGCTTAGAAAATCATCCCTTGAATGTAACATGTAAGCCATAAGAGGAAAAACAAATGGAACTTATTCTGGTGATAGGACAAAGGGGATTTTTGATTCAACAATTTATTTCTTCACAATTTTTGCAATTTATTTAGCACCCATTGTATGCAGAGCTGAGTACCAAAATTTCTGTTTTTTTTAAAGTGTTCACTGCAGGAGGGTGATGCCTTACTACAGGTGCAGATGGTGCAAGACTATAGTAGACCACTTTCATGCAGTCTTTGTGTCACTCGGTAATATGGATTGACAGGAACACAGAGTTTATACTTAATGACCCAGACCTGAAGTGCCCTTGGAATCATTTAATAATGCCCACTAATACTTTGGCACTCAGGATACTACCTTCTCTCATCTGTTGGCATGTAGTCAAATAAAGCAAATTAATGGTGATATTACTCAAAGTAAAATGCTAGTAGAAACATATATGCATAGAACACCAGCTAGACTAACACGTAATGCATACCAACACCGAAGAGCACAGTGTTTTGGTTTGTCTCTTGCTTTGATTGTGTGCCATTGTTTTCCAGTGCGTCTGCTAATTAGTGTGTGGCAATAACAGACAGTATAGGAAATGCTTCCTAAGTGTCACACACACCACACATATGGCATGTAACTATTTCCTTCAGGAAGAGTAAACTAATGCTTATTGAGGTTACATAAAATGACCAAAGCAACACAACCAATAAGCCACATACCAGATATCTAAAATTTTCTGTGTACCTTATTAATCTAAGGAAATCTCAAGAACCCTCTATGAATCTGACTCTGAAGTAATGAGTAAGACCTGTTGTGTTTATTTTATCTGTGGCAGTATGTTGTTGGAAATCGTTAAGACATCCAGTGGGGATCATTAAAATTCTCCCCAAATATCTTCTCAAGTATTAATATCAATGATTTGTTAGGGTATGCATGGTTTCGAAATTGAGTTTTGTCCTTGAAGACTTAAATAGGCCAGATGGTTGGTTCAAATAGGCTGAATTTCTAAGCTGTAAAGCAACCAATATTTGTATTATTAAAAGTATCTCTCGGGCAAAATAAACCAATATTGATGCCCCATAAATTATAGACTATAGGAACACTGCATGTAAATAAATGGCTTATGAAGAATTTCATGCTGAAATATTTTGATTTTCAAATATCATTATTTATTTCATATTTTAACATCTTAGGTAGCTTTGCAGGTTTCCAAGTTGAAATGCTTTATATTTCCAGGCAGGAAATATTAATATGTAAATGGGGCAATATTTTACAATAGTGAGTGGTAAATATGTGTCAAGTCTAAATAATAATATTCAAGGTATTTTTACCATTACCCTTAACTAATAATGCCCAAATAATAATATAATATATTTACATACAACACGTATCATACATTTCCTAGGTTTTAAACTCATTTTATAGATACAATAATTAATAAGTTGGCCATAAATTAACCCACTCATTCCAAATACCATTGTTCTTGAAAACCCAACCAGAAAGATAATGATGAGTTAAATGAAGACACCACAAATAATTTAAGGGTCTGGATATTTTATGAAAACATCATTGATTATCATTTGAGGTTTAAGATATGATGCTTTCACTATGTACCCATATATGGTATAATGCCTTGAACATCATAAGTTCCCAATATGTCTAGTAACTTATTTAAACATTTAATTCGTCTACAATAGCTACTATGGTGCTATATGGAGGGTCAATGTCAAGCTTGGGCAGATCTTCATGATTTACTAACAATAAGGTGATATTGGTACCATATACTCTCTAAAATATAATCTGTTCCAATACTTCAATGATAATAATTCTGTTATAGCATTGACCAGAATATATCAGAAAATAGCGAATAAAAAATTCTGAATGTGAAAGAAGAAGAGAATAGGATAATCAGTTTCCTCCCGGTAGGTGCTATTTAATTAAGTGTCGTAACATGTAAAGAATTCAGTTCAGAATAGGCAATGTAAGGTTAGAAGACTATGATCTCCCTGTTGATAGTGCTAACCAGTAATTGAAGCCTGCTTCATTCTGTACCATCTGTAGACTCCATGTGGTCCTAGAACATAGAAAGCAGAATTGGACCCTTAAGCATGGATTAATCAATCCTCCTCCATGGTCTGTCATAATTTACTGCAGGCACACATGTTACAGAAGAAAATTGGTATTAAAATCTCTTTTTTAAATAAAGCACTATAAAAAGCAGTACTTTAAAAGCTTGCATGCAATTTCTAAACATATCTAATCTCTAAATTACTGGAATACTTTTCCTGATGTGTTGATTTTATGTTTTCATAAATTAATATTTATTTTTGTTTCTTTCTCCATTCCTCCTGTGTTTTCCCCCAGCTTGGATGCCAGTCAATGCAATCAAGTTTGTTCATTTTACTAGTTTGTTTGTTTGTTTGTTTTCTAATTGCTGATGCCAAAATAAACTGTACAACAAAGGAAAATAGAAAAGGTGACTGAGAAGTTTGGTTTTTAATCCCCTCTTTGGGAAAGCTCTCATCAACACCTTCATATTTTCTTATGAGAACAATCAATTCTCTGCTAAAACATAGCACTTGTAACTCCTCGTGTGTACCCAGAATGGAACAGCTCATAACTACAGAATTTTACTTGGGAATTTGTGAGAAACAACTGCTCCCACTTGAGCAATTCAGAGAAGACTGCAATTATTAGTCAGCTTATTGGACCCCAGAAGTTGCGGTACTCAAAGGACATTCCACAACAGCTTGGAAAGTGAAAATATCATGGAGACTGATTTGCTCCCTCTCCTTTTGAGCCCCTGGGGAATTTTTGGTCAAACACCCATTCCTGCCTACAGAACAATAACCTGGATAATTACATTTCCACTCTGAAACATGCTAAGGGAAACAACCAAAAATACCACACAGTAACTCACAGTCATTAAAAGAAACATTTCTGATTTTCAGTTTCATATTCACCACCATAATTCTAAAGAACTTGGATCTTTGCCCTGGCTGGTGTGGCTCAGTGGATTGAGCGTTGGCCTACAAACAGAAGGGTTGCCGGGCCAGGTATCCAGTAGGGGGTGCATGAGAGGCAACCGCACACTGATGTTTCTTTCTCTCCCTGTCTTTCTCCTTTCTTTCCCCTCTGTCTAAAAATAAATAAATAAAATCTTTAAACAAACAAAAAATAAGAACTTGGCTCTTGAGTTAAACTATACTAAGAAATCATATTTTACCTTTATTGTCACTGGTGTGTTTCTGTATTGGCAAAGCATTGAGTATGATAAATTCCAGTAGGTAGACTGAAAGGGAAAAATGAATTTTTTTTTTTACCCTTGAAGCTTTGGCTGGATAATTATGAAGGGAAAGTGTTAACCCCCTCTCCAAAGAGGCATAAGTAACAACAGTCCTGATGAGAACAAAGTACACAAGCCTCCCCTTCACAGGCTAAATTCCTCTCCAGCAAAAGGTCTAGTGAATTTTTTTAGTCCAGGTGCAAGCTATTACCCTGTTTGTGACAACAAAACATGTGATCTCAGCCTGAATATTTACAAATGAGTACAGGTGTCATTACAAAATAGGTTTTGGAATAGATATTAGGAAGCAGAAAAACAGCAATCTGTCAAAGAGATTTGCTTCAAATTGCTTTACTTACAATCTTTTGTTACTTAAAGACCAAACTTTCCGCCTGAAACCATTTTCATTATTATCAACATCATCCTTACATATTATTATTTATCTTATCATTACAAAAGTGTTCACCAAAGCCGCCATCAATTGTTTTCATTCTATTTATACAGATCAAGAAAAAGTTGCAATGTAATAAAATGTGAAATTTAGGCAGATTTTAATGATTAGCCCTTATTCAAGGTTATTAATCATGAATAGAGCTTTGTTTCCACAGAAATGATTTGAGCATATCAACATAAAAAGGGGAAATAATTATCAAAAAAATGATTTAAAAATGGAGATCTATCATTGACCCCAATCCCTATATACATCTTTTTACTTTTCATTCTTCAGCCATCAAACCACATCATAAATGTCTCATATAAAAAACTGCCTGTCACTGTCTCTGGCAAATAGCTATTACACTGCAGATATTAGTTCTTTGACTTCATGTCATTTTGCCCCAGAAGAGTATTATTCACACATATACACCTTTACTTTTTCCAAAAAAAATTCTAATAAAATGTTCTTCTTTAAAAAATTTAAGAAAGGTGACTGAAAAAAAAAAGAAAAAGACAAAGCATTTGTCTCTGTGTTTCAGAGAATTAAATGAAGATTATCTGGAGTTGAAGGCATATTGTCCAACTTTAACCTATAAATTTTCTTAAATATTCTTACTATGTTGTATAAAATCGTTTTTGGTTTTTTAAAGTTAAAGTTATTTATGGAAATAGTTTTTAAGTAAACATGCTAGAACACTTTGTTCTTGAGTATCTAAATCAGCAGATTATACTACTAAGGATTTTCATATCTAATAGTTTATAAAATTATTTATAAAATAAATAAAAATGTAAGCTATTCTCAGGTTTATAAGCTTCATTTTAAATTATGTTTAATTTCTGACTAAGATACCACACTATTCAAGACCACCACACAATCTTGCTTTTCAAAATACCTTTAAAAAGTTGCATTTGAGCAACTTTTAGAAAAATTGTGTTTTTCTTCAAATATAAAAAAATGGACAGCAAAATTCTGGTTTACAAGATATTAAATAGGAATGGCGCTTAGAATCTCACAGCAAGACTTATTAAACATAAATTTCCAAATACAGTTACATCAAGTAGACTCTTATCTGAGGTTGAACTTCTAAATAAATAAAATTTTTAAAAGATGACAGTATCATTTAATTTTAAAATTACTAGAAAGACCAATTCAATTTTTCACTAATTCTAGTATCTCCTTTTTCGTGAAAAATATCTTAGAGTCTTAACATTTCTCCAAATGGCATGCAAAAATCCTTTTAAAATACAAAGGTCCTCAAAGTTTTAAAGACCTGCTAAATGACTTAGGATTAAAATGTGTTTATTTGTCTTCTTTATGATTTTAAAATATAAATATATAACTCACAACATAAATTAAAATTGAACCCAAATCAGAAGGTAAAAAGCCTTAGTAAAGTTGGCTAATTAAAATGATCTGTTGTTTTTGTTTTTTTTTTTTGATGCCACTTTTATTTAAATACCTGGAACATATGTGACATTATAAATTATATGAAATGACTATGATAACAAAGGTATTACCTAAAAAGCTAAAATCAGAGACTATTTCAGTTATTTTATATCAAACTATAATTAACGCATCTATCAATAAATGAAATAAATCTTATCAGTATTTTCTATAAAGAGAAAGGACGTGACTTCTACTTGGATTTGTTCTCTTTCTCATTACATAATGCATGTGCACGTCCACATTTATAGACAACATACCATCACCGCTCAACATCCTCAATTCTTTTTCACCATCATTATTTTCAAGATAGTTTAGGAGGGTATAACCTTACTGAGATTTCAACTGAGAATACCATCAATTGAAAATATCCATATTGTCTGTCATTACTCAAGGATAATGCAAACAAAAGCCTAGAGTACATCATTTACATTCATAACAGAAACAACAACAACAACAACGAAGGTATACAACTCAGCAATTCCCCTCCTGGGAATTCAGTCCAAGAAAACAAAAACACTAATTTGAAAAGGTGCACGCACCCTTATATTCACTGCAGCAACATTTACAACAGACAAGGCATGGAAGCAATGCACACGCACGCGCGCGCGCACACACACACACACACACACACACACTGAACATTACTCAGCAATACAAAAAGAATGGAATTTTGCCATTTGTGACGACATGAATGACGTAGAGGGTATTATGCTAACTGGCATAAATCAGAGAAAGACAAATACCATGTGATTTCATTTACATGTGGAATCTAAAAAAAATAATAGTAAAATTGAAACTGTCTCATATGCACAGAACACTGACTAATGGTTGCCAGAGCGGAGAAGGAGAAAGACGAGTAAAAATGGTGAAGGCAGCAAGAGGTACAAGCTTTCAGTTACAAAACAAGCCACTAGAATGTAACATGCAGCACAGGGAATATTGTCAATATCGTAACTACTTTGTACCGTGAAGATGTTTACTGGACTTGTCGTGGTAATTACATTGTAAGGTACATAAATGTTGAATCATTATGTTGCACACCTGAAACTAATATGACATTGTTTGCCAACTACACTTTAATAAAAAATTTTAATCATATTACCTGCAGCACATTTAACAAGGAAATTTACATTACTAACTGAATGTTTATAGCAATATTTAAAGATCAATGAATAAATACATAAATTATAAGAAATACTGGTTAGAATAAAACAAAATCAACTACTCGCTTATAATTTTAGATTGCTTGTCTACAATAAGTCTTTTTATGAAACTATAACCTTCAAATATTTGGGAAGTTCAAATACTTCTCAGTGGCAAAGTTTATATCTTCTTCTGTAAACTACTATTGTAATAGTATTGATGAATTTAAAACACTTTTCATAAAAATCGATGGCTGATTATAAGAATTTATTATATAATTTATTTAACACATTACAACTCCTCTTTCAAAATTTTGCTCCTTTTCATATTTTATTTACTCAAAAACAAATATTTTTTCCCAATATGTAGAATTTGGAAATGGAATTAAATGGATTTTAATATAAATCACAGCAATAACTTGACATATGATTGCATTTTTTTAAAAGTTGGCATATAATTTTTAATTTTACTTTTAAATTAATAAATACAAGTAGGAGAGTATATAAACAGCTAAACTATTCCTTGATCTCATAAACTAGAAATATTAAGCCAATGGCAGTGTTTTTTCCAGAAATGTTGAATAGCACATAGCATGTGTTCTCAGTTACAGTTTCAAGTGTATTTTGTCCCTTTTATATAAGGAAAACTTCTCCCAGGGGTGAGGAAATAGCGACAATTCTAGAAGGAAACCATGCTTTCTCTGCATTAAACTTAATCCAAAGGGGAATAAAAGTGCTCAAATACCTATTTGCTGTATTCTAAAATTATAACCCTAGCTGCAAAAAGTAAAAATATTTCAATAAGGACAATGTACAAAACCTAACTACAAAAGTAAAATTATCTAGTGATTTATATATACATTATCTTCTTTCTACATGAGTAGGTTAACTATCAGTTGGCTTTTGATTCAAAACAAAGCTTCCAGGAACTTGGCGGCTTAAAACATCTATCATTAGTGCATATATCTGTGGGTCAGCAAGGCCTGAACAGAGCTGAACGATGCTTTGGATTTCAGCTGGGCTCATTCACAGATATTCTGATGCCTGCAGACAATCAGAATGCTGTGCTCTGCAGGGCTGATGCTACTACCGTGTGTGGGGGGCTGGAGACAGTGTAGGCTGAGCCATGTCATTCTCATCATTAGACAGGATTTAGCTCATCCCGGCTCCTGTGGTAGCTGGACAGGTTTTCCAGAGAGGCTTTTGGGTGTAAACCCTTTGGAGTCCTATGCTGGAAATTGGCACAATATTTCTTCTGTCACATTCTCTTATTCAAGGCTAGTTGCAAGGCCAACTCAGATTCAGGGAGTGGTGAATAGACTCCAACACACAATAGAGCTACAAAGTCATATTACAAAGGGTGCATATACAACTATGGAAAATTGTCTGGCCAATTCTTTTGCGGACTACTATAGTACAGTACATACATTAACCAACACATAAATACTTGATTGACTCACTAAATGCATGAATAGGTGAATGTTCAATGATGAAGGGGAGAAGTAATACAACTCTCTTCAGTAATTCGCCTGGAATGTAATAGATGTCAAAGTTATTGCCAATATTCTGTAGTCATTCTTTATGCAAATAGACTGTGTTGACTAAATTGAATATTTGTGTTTTTTTCTTGTCTTTTTTATTTACATATCATTTTCTGAGTTTTAGTTTTCAAAACTGTTAATTCAGTTATTACTAAAGAATATAGTTATTCAAACTCTTTTCTGAATAAAATTTTCAACTATTGTTTTACAGTAATTGACCTCGCTGAATTAATTCTGACCTTTAAATAGATTTTTTACTCTAATCTTATCAAGCTAAAAAATTATAAAGCATTAGAACCATTATTTATGTATTAAACAAGATTAATTGCTATCAAATGTAAGAAATCTTATAAGACCTTACTTTCAGGTAAGTTTTCACTATATTTTCAATATCTAGTCTTCCTTCTACCATGAAACAAAAAGAATTATTTGACTAAGTTTTTTGATCCAAATGGCATCTTCATTTCTACTGGTATAGTTTTATAAAATGAAGGGCACTGTGATAATGAGCTTATAAAAAAACTAACTGGAAATCATCCCAAATTAAGCATCTGCCCACATACAACACATCTCAAAGGAAAGGCACAGATCTGTGAGGACAGAAAAAAAAATGCAAATATAATTCAATATGTAAGTAATTCTCACATGAGTCTCTGAAATTTTGCTATACTAATATAAGACAATGTAGACCCTAAAAAGTTGATGGTGAATACTTATTCAAATGCAAATGTGAAATGCATTAGTTTAGAATGCACCCAGACATGAACTTGATTTTGGCTGGCATTCTACTTTGGTAGGTCCACATGCTAAATTAGGTTCAACCTCATAATTGCACCTGCAGTTAGCATAACAGCACAAAGAGACCAGTGCTAGGTTATGGTTTGAGCACGGACAAGGTACAGGGTTTTATTTCCCCTTAGCTTGCTTCACTGTGTGACACTATTAAAATTTCCATGGAGCGCAGCATCATACAGAGCTCAGTCAGACAAAGGGTAATGCCCCTTTGAGGGAGTTAGCTCATTTTCTCTTTATTGGTTGTTAACGTGTGTGGTGCCAAGCCACTGGCTTCACCTTCGTCGCTTTGAAAAGAGAAGCTCGTCTAAACTGACAGATAAACTAAAAATGTAACTACATCTTCTAAATCCTTTTGCTTTTCACCTATAAAAACATTAGTTTTGTGGTCAAATAATCTTCTATTTGTTTTATCCATTGTAGTAGTGCCTCACAGCTGCCTCCAATGCCCTAGGAATGGAAGGAAAACAAAATCTGAGATTAGAAAGAATCTTCAAATTTTCTGTCAATGAATCCATTTGAATGTAACATAAATTAGGAGTAATAACTACTGACAGAAACTATTAAGAGAAACTATATATGCAGTTTATTAATATCATTCAGAAGTCCTCTCTAACTACACATAGGCAATTGTGTGTGTGTGTGTGTGTACAGATGGCACTACCTGTACATACAAATTGGTGTCTATAAATAGCATGTACGCATTGCTTTGTTCTTGTACTGTTGTTACGCATCTAATACTTCATTATTGAAAATGAAGCCCTTCCTTCTAATTAAAGCTATAATATATGTTATTTACTATATATGCAAATTATATTTCTACTAGATAACCCCATTGGGGAAATTAATGAGTTTAATGAAGAAAAACAGTTTTACTATTCAATGGAACTATCTGAAAATACTCACACAGGAAAGTCAACCTGTGAGAAATAATTGTATAGATGACTGTTACTTTTTCAAAGAACTTGGAAAACTAAGCATTTAACAGTCTTTTTATGTATGGTGACTTTTATACTCAGACATGTGATTTTTCAAACCACTAAAGAATGAAGAGCCAAAATTTCCTCACTCTTTGTGAACTTAAACTCTTCATTCAGCCTCACTGCAACGATCTGAAACGTTGCTTTATCAACACCATCTATGTTTTGCTTGTGACCTAAGCTACAAATGACTTCACAATAACATAACAACATAAAGTATCAAATTAATAGCTTTTTAATGACAAAGAAGAGTATTTTTTGGCACAGTATGTGTTATCTTAGTTTCTATACATTATGAAAATATATATTTTATTGTATTTACTTTTCCCAGCTTTATTGATGTATAACTGACACATAAGATATAACCTATATTATAAACATTTATTTTCCCAAGCAGAAAATGTTTTTCTAAAGCATTGGGGAAAACAGAATCTTCAATGTTGAAATTAACTGTATAAATTATCTGCTTGAATCTCCCATTTACTCCATGATCCCCTTATATATAATTCCTAATTTCTGCTTTTAAAAATCATCTGGGAACAGGAGTCCATTATTTCTTTAGGAAGACCATGATTCCTTGTGTTAAAGGTCTTATATAGAATTAATTTCAATCACTTTATAGGCTAACCCACCATTAAGTTCTGCCTTATGAAACTAGTAGAGTTATTGATTCACTTCCACATGAACTTCTGTCCAAATATTTAGTAGCAATTGTGTTAACAATAATTATTGAAATTTATTGAATATTTTATTCCAGGAAAAAATTCTATGTACTTTGTACATCTTTTAATGCTAACAACAATCCTACAAAGTAGACTCAGTTATTAATGCTGTTTTGTAGATGTGGGGAAATGGGCAAAGGGCATGGCAGTAATTTACCAAAGGTTAAGCAACTTACCCAATGTCACTGGATCAAACACAAAACCTGGTCCCACAGCTCTTAAAGCTAACTATTGAATATTTTGTTGTAATAATAAAGCTCACCAATAATCTATAAATCTTTCCTTCTCAACTAAGTGCTTTTTATTCAACTACCTTTCATATATCAAAAATTGAAGTTTATCATAAAAAATATTGTAACTCTGTGACAGATATTAACTAGATTTATTGTGGTGTTCATTTCACAATATATACAAATATTGAACATTATGTCGTTCACCTGATACTAATATAATGTTGTATGCCAATTATACTGCAAGAAAAAAATAATAGTAGTGTTTTCATTATCTTTCGTATTTTCATGTATAAACTGTAAATTTTCACAATTAAATGCAATAGGTCAGACGTCGTTTGTCTGTGTTGCAGATCCTTGAAAATCGCTTTTCCCACTTCTTGTAAAAATCATAGCAGTACTAACACAGTTTAAGCTGGCATGTGCTTAGGTTGCCAATATTAGTAATATCGTTGTTATAACAGAGTCAAGGAACAATGGAAAAATTCAACTCATTCAAACAAACTTTTGCCCATCGTATTTTCTTAAATCTTTATTTTGTAGTGATAGTATTGGACCTGTATACGACACTATATGGGGTCTGTCCAGAAGGTACCCAGCCATGTAATACATGAAATAGAGACATTTATTGAAGAAGATACAAGAAACATTGTACATAGGACAATAATGCCTCAGTCCCCTTCAAAATAGGCACCTTGGGATCTCACAATTCTCCCACTCGCTATCTGCTGCCCTGTTGGAATCTCATCAATGGTCTGAAATCTCTTCCCTTTAAAAAAGTGATTTTAGTTTAAGGAAAAGCCAGAAGTTGCAGGGTCCCAAATCTGAGCTTTAGGGGGTTTGGGGCACCTGGATGATCTGATAAAAAAACTCCCCAGGGGCATGATGCATGAGCATGCATGTTTTCATAATAAAGCTGCAAATCACCAGTTGCCCATAGCTGTGGCCTTCTGAATCATAGGATTAGTGTCCATGGAGGAATGTTCAAGCTTAACGTAAAATTTGATGCAGATGCGTTGCTCTACTCACTCAGTCATTTTGAATGCGATGGCCACACAGTACACATGCTCACTCAATGGTGTCTAACTCTCATGCTGACTAGTGCAGTGAAATCATTGCTGTTCATGCTTGCACATTCCAGCCCATTTTCCTTGGCTGCCAGGTTACATCAATGTCACACAAACCATTCTCGTCATATTAATAGTGGCTGGACCTTTTCTGGACAGACCTCATATATAGTATATATGTTAAATTTTATCCCATTCAATTTAACCTGTCGAAAGCCTTTGAATTTTATTCTTCCATCCTGCTTATTAACTATCTTTTTTAGCATTGTATGGCTCACTGTATTATCATCATCAAACAATTTTTGCTCATAAATATTTCATTCTTGAACTAAAACAATATTTTCAGTCTAATGGTCAGCCTAAGTTTACCCAAATATCTTATGTTTTATTTTCACAAAAGTAGTCAGGTAAAACTTATTAAAACTGTTTTGAAAACTAATTTGCCTCTCATTAACTCCCCATTAAAGTTGCAAAGGAATAGCTTACTTGGTAAGGACCCACTTTCTGACTTACTTATGTACTCTCTTCCAATTCATTAGATTCCTAGATGAAGAACAAACTTCTCCTAGCAGGGAATAAATGTGGTTTCACCTAAAAGAAGGAAACTCTAATCTCACATGTGTTCTAATAGAAACCAACATTAAAGAGAATAAAGTCACCATGATTGGAGAAATTTTGCTGGCTTTTTTGTTCCAAACTCTGCATAACTCCCATTGCTTTGGTCATTTTTCTTTAAGTCATTTGGTACTTCAATTATTTCTATGGCCCCTTTCTAGGGTTATTTTAAAATGCATATGAGAAACTAAAAAAAAGGAATGAAAAAACCATTTAAACCAATTAGTGTCTTTATTCAGTTAGTATTCTGAAGTCTTTCCACAATACTTTCAGAAAACACATTCATCTTGCTCCAATGTTAATTCTTGGTATTCACTAATGAGAGAAAGAAGGAAGTCACATACACTATCAGAAAATACAGAATGGTGCAGGAGGACCATATTTTTATTTGATATGAACTGGACACATAATTTCTCATCTGATATAAAGGTCTGAAAAAATAAGTGAAAATAGAAGTTTTAAAGTAATCCATACCAAGAGCAATCTATTTTTTGGTAAAAACTAACCTTGGGTAAACCCTTTAATAATATGATTAAGAATTCAACGATGCCTCTGTATGTAATTCACAGTTCCAAATGTCTACAGCTCTGACTCTGACCTTTCAAAACCCCATTAAGCTATGTAAATACAGTACAAAGAAATGTGTACTGTGCATAAACAGTATTCTAATGTCAACTAGACAAGGACACATCGCCTCACTCTGGTTTGCAATACTTATTAGGGCACTATGGAGCCATTAATACATTTTTACTATTGATTTGTATATGACAGATCTACAATGAGACTCATGTTGTGGCCTTTCTGTTCAATATGTGGTTCACGGGTGACCCCTACTTATGTTATCCTGATATATTAGACAGAACATGATGGTTAATTTTATGTGTCAACATGGCTGGGATAAGGGATGCCCAGATAGCTGGTAAAATATTATTTCTGGGTATGTCTGTAAGGGTGTTTCTGGAAAAGGTGAGCATTTGATTCTAGTAGGTTAAATAAAGAGATCAGCTCTCACAAACATGGGTGGGCATCATTCAATCTATTGAGGGACAAATACAACAAAAAAGATGAAGAAAGGGCAAATTTTCTTTCTTTCTTCTTATGCTATGATGTCTATATTTCCTTGTCCTAGAATACTGGAGCTCTTGGATATAAAGCCTTTGGAGTGCAGAACTACAGCCACTACCTCGTGGTCCTCAGACCTTTGGACTCAGACAAAGTTACACAACCAGCTTTTCTGGTTCTCCAGCCTTCAGACAGAAAATTGTGGGAATCCTGGCCTCCATAACTGTGTGATCTGATTCCTAGAATAGATCTCCATATATATCCTGTTTCTCTGGAGAACTCTGACTAATACACAGATACTACAGACATTTAGTAGTTGAATGAAAATAAAAATGGTGAAATGTTTTAGAAAAAGGAAAAGGACCAGGACCTCACATTACATTTCATAAAATTCTGGAAGGACAGTGTCTGGTATTTTTGATGATTGGTGGAATCTAGGTGTTTTATATTTTTAAATTTTCTACAGTAATTATCAACTGTGTAATTGTTATGAACATCTTGGTATTTTCCTTGCTACATGTTATTTGTGCATGTAATATGCATATGCATATATGCCCATGATCATATAAACACTATGTAGAATAAAAATAAATCAACCATTGAGTATGTTCAGAATCTTTTTTTTATTAACACTATAGTGGTAACATATTTATATCAAAAAATATCTTTCTAAAATACCATTTTGATGAATATTTTATATTACATTTTGTGTGTATCCCAGACAAAACTTCCTTCTTGTCCTGCCTTAAGGCTTACCATGTTATGTGATGAATTCAAAAGAAGCAAAAGTGGGATTTGGAAAAAAATGTAAAGAAAATACCACATCCAACTGCATTAGCTTTCTATCTCTGTATAATATATTACTAAATATGTAACAACTCAGAACAACCACAACTTCCTGTCTCATGGTGTCTATGAGTCAGGACCATGAATCAGCTGGCTCCTTTGCTCAGGGTCTCAAACCTGAAATCAAATTCTCAGCCATGTTGCATTCTCATCCAGAAGCTTGACTCAGAATGAAGCTACATGCAAGTTCTTTGGGGCTTTGGCAGAATTATCGACTTGCAGCTAGAGAACTGAAGTCCTTGCTTTCTTGCTGGCTATCCTGTGGGCTGCTCTGAGGTCCTAGAGGCCATACATGGTTCTTGACACATGGTCCTCAAAAACAGTTGGAAACCTGGCAACTTGCATTCTCAAGGCCAGGAAGAATTTATCTTCTGACTTCCTTGTCTGCCAATTGCCAGAGAAAACTCTCTGATTAAAAAAAAAAAAATGAAAACAAATCAAACAACACCAAAAAAAACTTACTTGATTTGGTAAGTCTTAATCTGGATAATTTCCTTTTTGCTATATAATATGACATAATCATGAAAGTGATATCTCATTAAATTCATAGAATTCACACATATTCATGGTCAAGACATTATACAAGGATGAGGGTTATTTGGGACAATCTTAGAATTCTGCCTACTACAGTATTTGCTCAATTACTTGCAAATAAGATCATATACATATATAATAAATAAGTGAATATATATAATGTAATTTTAACTAAAACAAAAAAATTCATACCTTTTCATCAACATTTTTATATGGAGTCACATTATCTTTTGTAATAAATTATGCACATATCAAGTTTTGAATGCTTTAAAATTAAGAAAAGATTAGCCTGCAATTAAATGTAATTTGTAATTCCTTTTTAATCCAGTAGATATTTTTATTTGTCTTCTTAAAAATTAACTCATAGTATAACTGTATAATATAAAACATGATCTATACAATGTGAATTTTTATAATTTATTGGTACTTTCTTTGTGGCCAGAGTAGCAAAAGCCTCATGAATATTGTGCAGGTGTTTGGAGGGAAAATAGAACTTAGGGGTTACAATAAAAAAAATTGAGTTAACCTCTAAATAAGTGCTTTTCAATTATATAACAAGCTTGTTGCATGTATCATAGTATTATGACCATTGTGATAGATTAAAATCAATGTCTCGCATCTGGCCAAGCACCTTCAACAGCCTTCATTTCATTTACTTGTCCCTTGTTTTTTGTTTCCTACTGTCTATTCTACTCTGTCCCCTGTCCTTTATAACAGCAGTTGAATGGTTTTTACATGTGTAATCTCTATATAATCTTTTCATGGTTTGATCACTTGTAAAAAAAAATAAACGAAAACAAAAACGAAAGGTTTTCTCCTGTTTGGTTTTCTAGCAGTACATGGTCCTCCTAGGAAACTACCACTAAGTCTGATTTGGCTACAAATATTCGAGCTTAGTCAATGTCAAATGACTAATTGCCTTTTTTGAGGGGGGGGTGGAGAACCAACTTCCCAGCCATATACTATATAAAACATTTTCTAAAGTAAAGAAATACATATATATATATATTTTTGTAATTTTTCTCAGAGACCCATCTAGCTATATTAATGCTAATAAGACTGGCATTGTATTGCAACAGCTCAAGAATTCTGAAAATGGCAATGAAGTCTGAAAGGATTTCACATCCTTACATAGCAAGCAATGAGAACAAGTGACTGCACATTCTGCAGTGCACACTAGAGAATTCTTGGTAATTTCTGGTACTCGTGTTTTGTGTATTATAACTCTATAGATAAAAGAATTTGAAAGGCTATGGCTTTTGAATCATCTGCATATTAGAAATATTACTTAATACATTTTGAATGAAATATGAAGCATAAAATTGAGTTACTATTTGAATTGCAGAAATGAAACTTCAGCACTGGCCGGTGTGGCTCAGTTGGTTGGAGGGCCATCCCGTAGACTGAAAATGTTTCTCATATCGACGGGAGTGAGAAATATTTCCATCAAATTAAAATTGAGGCAAGAGACATATTTTACCTGTGATTTTAAGGCTAAATGTGTTTATGCTGGGTATCCCAAAACAGCCTTTGATTTGAGAATTGATGTGCAAGTCACTTATTAGAAAAATCTGTTAGGGAAACCATGGAAACAGTAGCGGAAGCAGGCCATTCAAGCCCATCCTTTGGGTCCCAGATTGGAAGCTTCACCCTGATCCCACAGATACATTCTGGGGTATAAACTGTGCTTTCAAGTTGTCCTGAGCAAAGGCAAGGGGCTTGGTGCTGGCTACTCCACCCCCCAGCAAACACTGGTTTAAGGGCCATCATTCAGATATGCAGAGGCCTCAACAGGCAACGACAGTCCTCCTTAAATGCCTCAAGCTATTGAAAGCAAAAGAAAAAAAAAATAGGGCGCCTTCCATAAACACAAACATGATAAAGAAGAGTTTGAGGAGATATGAGTGAAGCATGCGAAATTATTCTTATTTGCATTCTGAGATCTAAATTTGGCCAATTATAACATTTTATGTGACTAAAATTAGGCAGATAGAATATTTAAAATATTGCTGAAAAATAAATAATTTTCCAGTAGCTTTTTGTCAGTTGAAATATTATACACACGCGCGCGCGCAGGCTTGCGCGCGCACACACACACACACGTATGTGGAGTTTTGTTCTCTCCCTTTTTTTAAACAACTAACGAAGTTTGTATATCTACCAGAGACTCCAAAAGGAAAGATATAATCAGAGTGCAATTAAGCTGTAACAGAAACACAAATCATTAATGCTCTCATGAAAAAACTATTAAATCGTGGACTTGCTCACTGTAGTCTAGGGTTAAAACATTTCAATGATAATTTTTATTTTGAAACCGAAGTTGCCAGTTAGGGTATTGCAAGACAAGAGCAGAAGCTTTGGCCTCAATATTGGCCAGAGCATCATGAGTTTGACATACTTGCTTATGTTTACGTTTTAAAGTTAGTATGATCCATGTTATTGGTAACAACAGGGTCCTTATATCAGGCTGCTCACAGGAGCCTTCCTAGTAATTTATGTTACACTCTCAGCCCTAAACAAACCAAATGAGTATAGGTAAACTCTGGCTCATTCTGACTTCCAGAGAAAATTTGAAAAGGATGTGTGTTTGTGAAGGCATATTTACAATAAGAAGGAATATACTGAGCATAGCAATAGCCAATTTACTTCAGTTGTGTGGAAAGTTCTATCTAATTAAGTAATTTTTAAAAGCTATTTTAGGATTTATTTTTCACTTTCTTTCCTGTTTCACCATGATTACTCCAACGCTCCATTCTGTCACACTGGCCATTCTGTATTCTTTGCCTCAGAGAATACCTATAATTGCAGATAGCAGAGATTAAGTGTGTCTCTTTCACTCTTTTATGTTTCCAAAGTATATGTTTTAAGAAACCAGAAAACAACACTTGGCTGAGAAAAAGAAAAATGATCATGCAGGTAATATCATTTATGAAATGTTAAATAAATGAATAGAAGATACATACTTAATTGCTTTTAAATATGAAACTTGATTAATAACAGTACAGTACATAATTAAGTCCAGGAATCTAATATCGTTTTTGTTGGTTTGAATTCTGAAGTCCTTAGCCGTAATACATTTTAGATAAAAATAACTCAAAGATGTATATTTGCTAAAATGACTATCTTGTTTTAAACTCATATATTTATATAGATATACACACACACCAGCACACATACAACATATTTAAAATTAGTATCCAACATTTAGAGAACATATGTTATTTTCAAGTCCATATTTAAATTTATTAAATATAATTATATATTGGTCACAAATATATTCTTAATGAATTTCAAAGACTTGTCATAAAGATCACACTCTAAGGGTAGTTTGATGTTTACTTTTGTATGTCACCTTGATTGAGCCATAGGGTACTGAACGGTTTGGTCAAACACTATTCTGGGTGTTTCTGAGAGGATATTTTCAGAAAAGATTAACATTTGAATGAATAGACTCAGTAAAGTAGATTGTCCCCCTAAATGTTGGGTGGTTTTCATTCAACAGAACGAAAGAGCTAACCTTCCCCTTAGTAAAGATGGAGTCTGCCTTGCTGGTTGCCTCCAGACTGGGACATGGACATTTTCTGCCTTCCCACTCAGCTGAAACATGAGTCTCTAGAGACCTTAGAACTTGTTAGCCTCCAAAATCATATGAGCTATAAAGATATCCATTTGGTTCTGTTTATGTGGAGATCCCTAATACAATTAGATATTAACAATAAAATATGATTTTTAAAAATCCTTCCACATTTACAAAATAAGGAATACGTGACAAAATAATTCTTGAGTCAAAGAAGAAATCAGCCCCGGTTGGTGTAGCTCAGTGGATTGAGCATCGGCCTGCAAACCAAAGGTTCACCAGTTTGATTCCCCAGTCAGAGCACATGCCTGGGGTGTGGGCCAGGTCCCCCTCAGGGGGCACACAAGAGGCAACCACACATTGATGTTTCTCTCCCTCTCTTTCTTCCTTCCTTTCCCTCTGTCTAAAAATAAAATAAATAAAATCTTTAAAAAACAACTCAATATCAAACAAGTTAATGAATAAAATACATTAATAAAAAAAGAAGAAATCATAATGGAAATTAAAGTACTTAGCTCTAATGATACAGATGATATCCCATATCAAAACCTTGAGATAACTGTGAAAAATTTCTCACTACCCCTAGCCATCAAAATTCACTAAGGTGCAAAAGCAAAATTTTGGTTTTGATTTAATGACTATATTTAATGCACTTCAACATATCTCTTCAATAATTGAATGTTTGTTTCTAGTTTCCAATGCTTGCTTTAAATTTTTGAAAGAACATAAGCACCCCTATGTTTATTGCAGTGTTATTTACAATTGCTAAGATATGGAAGCAGCCCAAGTGTCCATCAATAGATGAGTGGATGAAACAACTATGGGACATTTACACAGTGGAATACTACTCAGCCATAAAAAAGAAAATTTTACTCTTTGTGACAGTATGGATGGATGGAGAACATTATGTGAAGTGAAGGCCAATCAGAGAAAGAAAAATAACATATGGTTTCACTCACATGTGGCATCTAACAAACAAATTGAGCTAACAAGCAAAATAGAGACAGACTCATAGATAGAGAACAGATGACAGCAAGTTGAGGGGAGATGTTAGGGGTTGGAGAGATTGAGCAAAAAGGAAATAGGATTTACAGACACAGACAACAGTATGGTGATTGCTGGGGGGAAGGGGGTATAAGGGCACTAAATGGTAATGGGAAAATATAATAAAGATTATATATTTTAAATATATTAATATTAACTATGTTCCCATGCTACATTCTACTTCATGTATTGTAGTACCTATGCCACCAGGTTTTAAACTGTCTGCTTTATGTATTTGTTTCTCACTAGAGTATAAATTTGATGGACTTGGAGTTAGGATTATGAATTATTCAACTTCTTTCTTTATCATAGCACCTAGTACATAGCAGGAACTAAAATTAACTTACTTAATTGGTTATAACTATTTTTAAATATTTAAAACATTATTCAGTATTCTTGGGAGAGTTAGGGGTGGAGTAGACTTGTAGGATGATAAAATCAGTAACAATGTACATCTTTACATTGCTATAATCCAAAAGAAAATGATAGAAAATAAATGAAATATATCCAATAAAAGACATCTAAACCATAGAATAACATCTTTCTGATTGGGATGAAGGAATCATTTTTTAAATATGACTTCTCCCCCCTCTAACAAAAAGCTATAAACTTGACTACTTATATGAAATTCAGTTTGTCAAAAATACATCAAAGAATATGAAAAATAAGCTACGAAGTAGATGATATTATAATACACATCACTAACAAAGATTTTAGTATCCAGAGTAAAGAACACTTACATATCATGAGAACAAGACAAATAGATTCCATTTTATATCTACTTGCTTGGCAAAATTTAAGAAACCTCTATTTGGAAAGGATATGGATCAATGGAAACACTTGTACATTACTCATGAAATGCAATGTGGCATTTTTCTGGAAAATCATGCATTCACATACCCTACTACCCAACAATTTGATTCCAAGATACCTTCCAAGAAACTCATGTACAATAAGGATTACAAAAATGTACGAAATATGGACACAACGTAAATGTCCATAAACAAGAAAATAGATTAAAAATTATAGCAGGTTCACATGTGGCATATTATAGAACAGTGAAAATAAACATACTATTGCTACATTTAACAGTATAGATGAATAATTCAAACCTAATTTAGGGCTTAAAAATACCTTTTTGAAAACTAAAACAATAAACAGGTATTATAAATTTCTATGAAGTTAAAAAATTAGCAAAACAAAATAGTACTTTAATCGAAGTCCACTGATTTAAATGTTCATTCAATCCGGAAAAAAAAAATGCCCTCACAATAATACCTAGAATGAAATAACCTATGTACCATGGCCTAGCCAGGTTGACACAAAATTGACCAACACTGTAAGTATTATCGATATTGTTTTGTATATATCACACATTATATGAATAAAGCAAACAGTAAGGAAAAACATTTGGGAGACTGAGGTGAGAGAATGGACTACAGCTGAAAAGAAAGTGGGAAGAGGGAAAGGGCTGCCGCAGCTGGACAGAGGACTTACAGTGAGAGGCGTCTCCCTCGGCTACAAAATCTATGCTGTTGTTGGGGAATATTGAGTTTAACTCATGAACTTTTAAAGGCCAATAGTTCCAACCAGCCATTCAAACTGAGTTACTGTGCACAATTATTTAAGCTCACAGCGCCTTCTTTTCCCAGACATCAAATGAGACTTATAACAGTATTTATCTATCAAGACCGTTTTCATAATTAAGTGAGGTAATATATGTAAAGCCCAAAGAACAGTGTCTGGAATATAGTAAATGTAAAATGTTAACATTATCATTGGTAAGATTAGTATTTGTAATTATACCTATATGTTTATTCAATATTTATTATTGTTTTTGTTATTAAATTGAGGTATGACAAAAAAAAAAAGGGGACAACTGTAATAGCATACTCAATAAAATACACCAAAATAAATAGAGGTATGACAATGGTATTCTTTCTATATGAATGCTAGTTTAAATCTGCAAATAAAAGGGAAGATACAAAACTACTTTTGACTTCCTTCCCAATCTGGTAGAACCCCTTTAACCCAGAAAGCATCCATATGTGCCCAGCAGGTGCTAAAGGGAAGGGGACAGTCATGCTAACATTTTTCAACCTTGTCTCCTGTAGGTAGTTATCACACCTCTGTTCACTTTTATATTCTTGGCTAAATAATTCAAGAAGGTATAGCTGGAGAGTGGGTGGTCCCTTTCTATCATTCCTTAGCCCATCAGATATATACTACATATGTAAAACATTCATTTTTAAAATATTTGATGTGGTTCCAGACTTTGTAAAGAAAAAGTACATTTTAAATCCATAGCAAAATAACCTCAGTAAATATCTCTGTATTACTTAAAACCCAGGGTTCCCATCAGTAAATGAGTGGATCAAAAAACAGTCATACGTTTACGCAATGGAATACTACACAGCAGAAAGAAAGAAGGCGCTCATAACATTCGCGACAGCATGGATGGATTTGGAGAGCATTATGTTAAGCAAAAGAAGCCAGGTGGTGAAAGACAAATATCACACGATTTCACCTATAAGTGGAGACTAATCAACAGAACAAACAAGCAAGTAAAATGTAACTGGAGACATTGAAGTGAAGAACAAACTTACAGGGAACTGAGGAGAAGGGAAGATGGAGGGATACAGGGGAAGGGTGGTCAAGGAACATATATGGGGGACTCAAGGACAAAGCCAAGGAGGGGTGGGATTGAAGGTGGGGGAAGGGATTGGAGGGGCAGGGGGAGTGGGGGCGGGGTGGAAAATGGACAAAGCTGTACTTGAACAATAAAAGAAAACAGAAAAAAAAATCCAGGGTTCACTAAGTGGAGATAGGTTTTAAGATTTTAGTTGCAAATATGTATTTATATAAAATTTCGCAGATAAAGAACTCATGTTTATGATCTCCCTGGTCCTTGAAAAGAATATTTATCATTTACAGTAAAATAATCTCAAAAAGTATAATATATTTTGTCAAATCACAATTTCTTGAGAGAAAGCACCAGCCTCAGAAGGAGTAACTTATCCATTATAAGAATGCTTTGAAAAACAGCTCCCTCTTTCTCCAATACGGTGATATAAAAATAGTAACTCTGTTGCATTATGAGTAATCCCATCAAGTTATCTATATCACTACATAGTGCCGCCTGTGTGATCCTCGGGCTTTTAGAAATTGCTCTGAAACTCCCAATGTCCCCTCAGTGGCCCACTTGATATTTTCCCTCTTACAATAACTGGGAATAATTAAACTGTTAAGAAGAGAAGATTCATAATGAAGCAACAAAACACAAAACAATTAAGGCAAATATTTTATGCTCATTTTATTTGCCTTCATTAGTATTTAAAGGTCAGAAAAACATTTATAATTTGGAAAGAAAGAAAAAAACAGATGGTAATTTCCTTGTTTCCACTTGGAAAAATATTAACATTGTTCTGAAACATAAACCCCAAAGCAGTTAAAAAGAAATAATAATCTTTAGGATTAACATATGATGTATCATTTATGTGTAGTTTTTGAAATCATAAAACAGAGTAGCTAAAAATCTAAATTAAGAGAATTGTAGGTTGTAACCCTTTTTCTTAAATAATCAAACAACTTTAAGTATTATTTAGAAGTGAAGTACACAACTTTTTACATGGCTGATAGGATTTATATTAATAGACTAACCCTTTATTATCTTCCTCAGATAAAGTCTGCAATCTAGGATGAAGAACTAAAAGTGCTAGTCAAGCTGCAAGTTCTTGGTTAAGTCAGGAAACCAATAATTCCATTACTAATTTTGAAGTTTATTTCCTGAAATTTATTTCATGATGGGTTTATCATCCCGCACAAGCAATTAATTTCACTTGGGGGAAATTCATCAAAGACCTATTTCAATTAACACTGCTGGACATTAAATAAGGTCCATTTAAAATGGCTCGTTTACAATAGCATGCACTTTCATTCCCAAGTTTAAATATACTCCCATTGATAAAAATAAAATTCTAAACAAATTTCCAAAAATCACATTACATGCTGATTTTTTCTAATTTATTTCTTCAGTTACAAAGAATATTTTTGCTAATATAAATATCTAATGTCTAAAATAAAATTATTTGATGAAAAGCAAGCCACAGAATTCTACTGTGAGGAAAAATATACATTCCAAGGATTAACATAATCATGATAAATGTTATTAATGCACAGTCTCTTCAAATTTTCAATAATTTGGAAGGAATTTAAACTGAATTTTACCTTAGTTTATCTATCCAAATCTTTTTGGATTCTATAAATGTGTGGTATAGACAAAATAGCTAAGGGTTTGCTTTACAAAATCAAGTCAAAGACCTATTGTTGAGAGTTTCTCAGGCAATTCACATATAGAAATATATTCATTACAATGTTTTTCTAGTTATTCATTTAAAAAGTTCTGCCATGATTTGCATTTAGAAAAAACACTTTAGGCTAGTCAATTTTTTTTCTGTTACTCTTCTTTGGGTAATTGCATGCCTGTAAAATTAAAACACTGTTTTTCCTTTCAATTTTGTCTAATTCAATTCTTAATTTATTAAAATGACCTTTACTATAAATAGTCCCTACTGGATAGATTTTTTAACAAAGTGGTAAATAACACTTAATCTTCCTCCTAGAACAGTTAAAAGCAGAAAATGTTTTTGTCCATTAAGGACACTTGTAGGTCCAATTTATTATTACTAGTTTTATACTGATAATAAATTGTGCTTTCTAGGCCTCAGACGTTTTCTCACCTCTCATCATATCTCTTAGAAAGGAAGTCTAAAGTCTGTTCGATTGTGGACCACAGACAGCCCACCTGCAAAGCTCAAGTGGCCATGTCCATTGCCAGTGGCTGCTCATGGCCAGTCTCTGGGAAGCCTGGTTTCATGTGCCAACTTGGCTAGGCCATAGAACCCACATATTTCCTCCTGGATATTTCTGTGAAGGTATTTTTTGGATAGGACTCACAGTTAAATCAGTAGACTTTGAGGAAGACTCCCCTCCACAATGTGGGGTGAGCCTCATCCAATCAGTTGAAGGTCTTAAGAAAAAGACTGACCTCTACCTCCCACCAGTGACCCTCCCCCACCCCTATTCAAGAGAGGACATTATTCTGCCAACAGAATGGTTTCAGACTAGAACTGCCACTCACCCTTGGGTTTTCAGCCTGCAGACCTTCACAGGTTTTGAATTTACCAGCCTCCACCACGACCACTTGAACCAATTCCATAAAATTTCACTCTCTCTCTCTCTCTCTCTCTCTCTCTCTCTCTCTCACACACACACACACAAATATATAAGGTGTGTGTACATATCCTATTGGTACCATTTTTCTAGAGAATCCTAATTAATACAATCTGTAATAGTAAGGAAAACAAATAATTAGAAGAAAGTTATTTTACTATTGTCAGATATAATTGTTTCAGTTTAAGTTATTTGACTATGCTAAATTGTATAGTCCTTTATATATAAAATTAATTGTACTGATTTTTACCAATAGTCTATGATTATTTGTAATCATTTTCAACAAATGTAAAGTTGGATTTTCCTTTTACTATATGACAGTGATGTGAAATAAAACAGTAGACTTCAAGTTTTTTATAATTACAAAATATCAGAAACAACTAAAATATCCAACAAATGTAATGAAAATTTGGTCCTTCCATATGATAAAATGTTACTAAATTAAAACTTATAAAATTTTGGATATACAAAAACATTAATGTATTACATATAAAAGAGTCATTCTAAAATGTAGTGTCTAATCTTAACTTTTTTAAGTATACAGAAAATACATATATGAAATAAGACAAAGAGGAAAATATGTCAACATGTAAATAAAGGTTATTTGTAGATGGTGGTATTATATGTGATGATTATTTCATCCCCCTTCATAATTTCCAGATGATTTTCTTAATGAATTCTCCAATGATTTCACATGATACCGTCTTCCCCTAGCACTTGTCATACGTTTACATATGATCATTTTTATCAACGTGCTCTAATCACATATCTATATTTCTGTCTTCCCTTGTAGTCCATGAGCTTTGTAGAAAAACTCACTGTGCCCAGTTTGCCTGGGCATGCCCTCAGTACACAGCAGGGTCCATAATAGTGTTTCATGTTAGGCAATACATAGTGTCTACATATCTTTAATAATACTGACTATTAATAATTAGTAATTGAATTCTGGCTATAATCAACAGCATTATTTATTTTCCTAACCAATAGTACCTTTTTTATTAGGGTCTGTTGTTTTATGATAAAGCACACAAAAAATTTGATAGTGGTAGAACTAATCCTTAAGTGATCCTCCTCTCCTCATCCCATAACCCATGATTTCCCACTCTAATCCCCAGGACTGGGAATGGGAAGTCAATGAGATATAATGCCTGTGATTATGTTAGGTTACATGACAAAAGCGATTTTGCAGATTTAATTAAGGTCACTAATCAATTGACTTTTAGTTAATTCAAAGGGAGATTATTCCAGTGAGTGGACCAAATCTAATCACATGAACCCTTTAAAAGCAGAGAGTTTTCTTTAACTGGTAGCTGTGGAGGATAGCAGAGAGACTCAATGCATGAGGAGGACTTAATTTGTCTTTGCTGCCATGACAATAAAGGGGGTCACATGAGAAACAATGCAGGTGGCTTCCAGGAATAGAGAGTAGTCTTTGGATGACAGCCAGTGAGGAAACACGTACTTCAGACCTACAATCCATGAGGAACTGCATTCTGCCCTCATTCTGAATGAGCTTGAGGTGGTCTCTTCCTTAGACCATCTAGATGACAGCCCAGGCTAGCTGGTGCTTTCATTTCACCTTTGGGAGACTAAGCAAAGAACCTATTGGAGCTTACCCAAGCCTCTAACCTATAGAACTATGAGCTAATAAATTTATGTTGTTTTAAGCTGCTAAATTTATAATAATTTGCTCTAAAGCAATAGAACCTTAATGTACAAATAAACTGCCCTTACTTAAATGCAGAGATTCACAATTATGCAAATGTTTGTTTTATACTATGGGTAATATTTTGTTATGGTTATAAGACCCAAATGAGAACAGACGAGCATATAAACGTGGAGGATTCTTGCATTTTTCTCACACTGTACTCAGAGGTACATAGAAAAATTTAGCTCCTATATTCTCTAAACCTGGTCTAATCTTCTACCACAGTCTACCCTGCACAGAAGAAAATTTACTTCTGCCAAATAATAGTATGTCAGTCTCTTCTGATTTTTATACTTCTGATTGTATACTTTAAAGCCCAAATCCCTCACAAAATTTTTTTCAAGAGTCTTTTTTTTTTGACTACTCAGACTATCTAGATCCATATTACATCTTTACATTCTGGCCCCTGCACTCTTTTCTGCCTAAGCGGGACAGGAGCACTTTAGGAGGTTCACATTGCTTTGGGGCAGCAGCGTGAGGCGGTGCCAGGGCGCCCTGGGTTCTTCGGCTCCTCTGGGCTCTGAGGAGGTTTCTCATCTCGTGGCTGCTGCTCTCCCTGCTGGGGTCTCCTGCTCTCATGTATAGTCTGAGCTCTGCAAGGTTTCCAAGACACAGTGGGGAGCTCTGACTCATAAGGCCTCACCTCAGCCCTCGTCAGTACCATGAATCACTTTGAAACTCTTCTACATCTTCCATCCAGAGCCTGAAGTAGGTAACTGACCTCTCACCTGTAACCACTGCAGTGAGGTCATATCACCTTAAAAGTTCACACTGCAAGCAGGGGCATGCAAGAATACTGCATTCTATTCATATTCGTAGGTAGTATGAACAACTCAAGAAATCCAAACCGTACCTGTTCTTTAGCCTAACCACACTGAACTCCAAATGTTAGCTTCTCGTGGCCACCTGAGAAGCAATCACCTTTCAGAGTTCCAGAAATCTAGGCAAGTGCTCCTAGCCTTAGCAATTTTTTCCACTTACATAACAATGCCTCTTTCTGTCCAAGACAAAATCTGAAAATAAGAGATTGGGGCCCAAGTTCTTTACTTCTTCACTCATTTGCCTTTCTCTCCCTTTATTTCTCAAAATTGCTTGGGATCAGAAAGGACAGTCTCTGAGATATCTATTTATTGATATTACATTATATCTTCCTACCATGGGTATAAAACCATAGAGATGACCCATGAAGGTGGAAGTTGTGTCCTCTCTTCATTTAGAGAAAAATTTTGAGAGTCTGTGCTGTTGTTGTTTGAGCATAGATATGTTAAAAAAATTTCCAATGTATTTATTCAAAAGTCTTCTTTCAACTCTTTTTGTGAAAAATTATTTTTTTGGTTTTCAGAAATTAAATGTTAATTCTATGTTAACCTTTGTGTATCTGCTAAATTTCCTAATAGCACTTACCCACCCTCTAAAACCAACAGAAGCTTCAGTTTAGCTAGCTAGAAAGCCTTATAAACAGAAGACAACATCATAATAATATAATCAGAATATCACCCCAAATATTTGAAGCACTGTAAAATTGAGAAAAAAAGTTTCAATGTAGATGATTTTTTAAAAATTATCATCCTTTGTCAACAATAATCAGTTCATAAATTTGTAGAATTAGATTTTGCCTAAATCTTGCTGCCAATGTAGGAAAAACAAATGTTGTTTTACTTAATAAATTACACTAAAAACTGCAATGAGACAGCTAGACTTCCCATGGTGTTAATGACTTTATCCATAGTAAAATGTAAAGAAAATTTTCATAGACTGATTTACAACGGGTCCGTATTACGCCATTGTGATATATAAATGGCCACCTTGGAAAAGGCTTCCTTCTTTAATTTATAGCAATGGCAATATTTCCACATATCTGAAAGTATTTAAGACATCCAAGACTACCATTGTGGACAGAAACAAATATAACATCATGTGGGGCACTTCCCTGCTGATATAATCTTGGACTGTAACTAAATCCTAGCTTTGTGTGAAAATGAAATGCTTGTAAACTAAAACATGTTGCTTTTAAAGATTTTTCTCATACATGTAGTGCTCATCTAGCTTTTTAAATAGAAGCTTGGCTGAAAATCTAGTGTTAAGAAACAACCTTTTCTCTACATTTCCAAGGCTCTTAGAATAAAATAGAAGTAATGCATTGTCCTAATTTATTTTTAATCCTTTCATGTGACTTATTTTGTAGGACACTAGACACTCCCTAGAGAGCTAGAATCCTGCACCACAGCATATTCAATACTGCCATTTATTCATTCAAGTCTGTATTTCTGAAGTTGCAGTATCTGATATTACCAGAAAGTTCTAGCAGCCTTAGAGAGTTTACCAAATGAAAAATCCTCTGGTCTTTCAGCTGCTGAGAATTCCACTTTCTATGTAGAAATGTCAGTAACGACTTAATTTCCTCCTGTTATGTGAATACCTTTCATCAATGAAATGTTGATAATCATGTCACATTTTAGAATGCTACCTTTGGTTTATTAGGACTGAGGAGTTAATTGAGAGAAAGAGCAAAGGGAATTGGAAAAAATTAATTATGTGATAAAGAGAGATCAGTGACTACTAGCTGAGTATGAAAATGAAGCGTGTTCAGATTAATCGATCTGATACCACTTCTATTAGTCTCCTTTATTAAGGCTGTAGCACGCTGTCTTACCCTGCTGGTTCGCTCTCGCAAGACTGACTCTGATCTCCTGGATGTCAACACTTGCCCTCCAGGTTTACTCAGCTTTCAGCGTGGATACCTTTCCTGTCCAGCTCTTCAAAGGAAAGAAAAGAAAAAAGAAAAGGGGGGAAAAAAGCATCCAGTGAGAGATTACAACACCCTCCCCAGGGAATCCCTTCTGGGATCTGTAAATTTGTTGAGAAGAAGCTCCTTGTGCCATAATCTATTCTCAATGTGCCTGGAAGCTTCTGTGCAAGGTGAGTCAAAGGTCACTCTGATGTCAATGCAGAGTCAAAAGAGAACCCATATTTTATACCTATAATTTCTTATTGTCAGAAGAAAAGTCGTTCTGTCCTAAGGTTTTTCTAATTTTACCAAATGAATTACATCAGGGCAAAAATATTTAGCTAAAATATTTAAGCAGTCTTTTTTTTTTTTATTTCAATACTTGTAAAATAAGCTCCAGCTACATAAATGTGTAACTAGACTTTGGAGTAATGTTCCAGGTAATCTCAGCTCTAGAGAAATCTCTAGAAAACTTGAGCAGCTTATTAGCTATCTTAAGGCAGAATTGATGGTGCCATATTCTTGAATCATTCAATATGGTTATTGTAAGTCTACTTCATCTGAACCCATTTAAAGAGAGCCCATTTTATTACTGAAGGTTAGTCACTCTTATAAGAGAACAAAATCATTTTCAGACAGATGTATATAGATGAGACAAATATGACTGATGGGCAAACTTAAAGTAGGATATTTATCTAACAGATTAAAATATTAAAAACTTTTTCTGTTATATGTCACTTCCATGTGTTAATTTCTCTTCTGTCCTTTCTATACCATTCTCAATTGAAAACTGTAATCTCTCACATGAAATATTTCAATAACTTACTGTCAAAACTAACTTCTCCCCCTCCTCTGTCTTCTCTCTTCATTTCCCCCACCTCCACTATGATACCACATTTAGTTTTCTAGAATGTAATTGTGATATTATTTTTCTATTGAAATTTTTATGAATATTTATTTTATACCAAATAAAGTCCAAGCAACTCACCATTAAAATATTTTTGCAATCTCTTCGAACTATGTTTTCAGACTCTCATCTACACCTTCACTGCCACCCTCATTTACAGTTTCTTCTCGCGATACACTCACTCCTTGCAAAGTACCGAAGACTAGCTTCTTTCAGTTACTTCACACAGTTTTGCACCAGAAGGTACCTTTCTTCTCTGTGCCTTTGTACACATTCTGTACACCTAAAATGCCAGCTACCTTCTCATACCTTAATTGTTACTTTTAGCACAAATGTGTTCATATCCCTCCTTGACCACTTCATATGGGTTCTATTTTTCACACTACTATGCCCATTCAAAAAATAATTCCTGGTTAGAGACAATTATCCCCATAGGCCCATAGGCTCTGGCCTCCTTAAATCTAGGGGCTTGTCTTATTCAAAAATTTTAATAGGAATTATAGAAATTTTAAAAATTTTCATTGAATAAAAGCATAAAAGAATCTAGTAAATTAATATCTGATAGTAGCCCCTATGAAGCTATCCACCCCAAAGCATCCATACTATTAACTTATTAGTTCTAAGGCAATGTTATCTTCCGTTAATACATGTGATATAATTGTTGAGTATATTGCTGTAATTCCATGAAAATAAGTAAATTATAATCATACCAGCTGTTGTAAACAGACACTGGAACTTTACTGAGATCTTATTATTTGACTATAAATTAATCAAGCTGAGATGATACAATACATTATTTCCAGTTAGCAGCATTTTAGACTTGCTTGTGGCAACATCGTATGGCTTTGCCTGAACAACAGTTTTCACAAATCTTGAGGCATTATTCAGAACACTCATGTGAAACAATGAGGATATATTGTATGGTTTCACACCCAATTCTTCACAAATATAAACCTGATCTCCTTGAGAATAGGTTTTTACAATCTCTAGTAAATTTAAGAAAAATGTGCTGTTTTTCCTTCTATAGTTGTGCAGGTAAACATTTTCAGTCTACTTTCATTTCAAAATGTGGAGTCCATTTTATTAATATACAACAAAGGCAAGGTAGACAGGAATAATTATTCTGTTTATTAAATAATTAGTATATTGTTTGAAAAAATTATTTTTCATGAATTAACTTCTAAATTCTCAAATTATTTCAGATTTATAACTAAGAATAAAGCACACAGTATTTCTCTGCTACTTACTCCTATGCAAAAAATCAGTGTCATTTGATATAACTTTAAATATATTTGACAATCTGAAAAGTGTTTAAGAGACTTTTATAAAGGTGTTTTAGAAAACAATGTTATTGATTTTTTAAAATGGCAAATCTTTGAAATGTTTACAGAATGATAAAGGATTCATATACTAGGAAAGACAGTCAATATTAAGAGAACTAAACATAGATTTTTAATAGGCATTCTACAATCCTCTTGATTCAACCCAAAACTAAAACCTGTGAGAGTGAAAAATAACAAACAAAATTACAGTTCTATTTGCTATTTGATTTCATTAGCATACCCCAACCAATTTTGCAAATCAAACTTTGCATCACCTGTCAAGTAGAACATATTTGAATGATTGTTCATTTATAACAAATCCATGGCTTCTTGTAGAACCATTATATTTTAGTTTCATCCACCTTCGAATGCATTTTATTTTGTAATTTAAGAAAAAAAAAGATGAAACTTTTAAAAATAAATGTGTATACTTGTTATTAAAATGGAAGAACTCCATTATAAAGGATTTAAGAAGGAATTCATTGTCAGATCATCATCTTTATAAGTTATTTTCAAAAATATATTATGTAAATGTAATGAAGAGACTGTAAGGTAAAAATCAAGATTCTCCTTTATTATTATTTTTTAAGATTTTATTTATTTTTAGAGAGAGGAGAAAGGAAGGAGAAAGGGAGGGAGAGAAACATCAATATGTGGTTGCCTCCACATGCCCCCTACTGAGTTACCTAACCCGCAACCCAGGCATGTGCCCTGACTGGGAATTGAACTGGTGACCCTTTGGTTCACAGACCAGCCCTCAATCCACTGAGCCACATCAGCTGGGGCAAGATTCTCTTAAATCTGGTTTGAAATAACACTGAAGGTTGGATGAAATCTAGTTTGAAATGATACTACAGTTGAATGAGAAGTACCCAAAACTTATCACCATTAAGAAATATATAGTTGGGCAAAATAGGTATATAGTTGTGAGTACAGTAAACACAGAGTTTATTTCTGTATTATTATTTATTAATTACTATATTATTTTCCATACAAACAACAATAAACCTACTTTTCCCCACCCTGTATTTATTAAACACTTAGGAGTACATAAAGTTTCCCTTCTGATTTCACTGGAATTCTTCAAAATAAGTAATCTATTTTTAAGGTTACTTACCAAAATATTCTATTAATATAAAAAATGCAATTAAATGAAATAATAAGTAATCTGTAGATAAATAAAAAGTAAGAAATAAGTGAATTAAATCAAAGCAAAAATACCTTTAATAGTAATAATCAGTAAAAAAGAGGTTTAAGTTTGAAAAAATAGGTATGAGACATTTCAAAATGTGATTAGCATTATCTGTGCATTTGAGAGACAGGGTATGTGGTGCACCTGTGTTTAAGCATGAAATGTAACTCTCATTTTATTCTCTGTAAAGTAGATAAAATCAAATTTCATTATAATTTGCATGAACAAGGTCATGTGTCCCTCTTAATAATTTTAGTAGTATGAGCAGGCCAACAAGAACCCTTTGAGTCTGACCAAGTCGAGTGGCAGAATAGATTAGCCTCGTTATCATAGTTGAGCACTTCCTACAGAACAATTTAGTCTTTAACCAATTTCACATAAATTACATAATTCTGCATTGCAAACTAGAAATATTCTGATATCTGGTATACTAATATTTCTTCATTATTTCCTTTACAAGTGACTTAAACTTAAAACAATTATGAAAGTTTACTTGGTATTATAATTCAGTAAGCAACCCATTTTGTAGATAGATAAAATGAGGGAAATGGATATTGAGTCACTTATAGACACATTTAGTTAACTGGCCCAAAACTTGGAATTAGAATTCTAGGTTAAAGGTAGAAAGAGAAGCAATTATCCCCAAGGTCAGCATGACAAATGAAATGAATAGGTAGCCATTATACATAATGATATATTAATAATTTATAGTTTTTTAGAATAATTTAATTCAATGAGTAGCTAAAAATGTATTTGGTGAGAGAGTGAGGGGGAAGGGGATGAGTGAAGGTATTGAGCTACTTCACTGTTTTGGCATAAAGCTGGGTGAAAAAGGTATCAGTTGGGACTACTTCAAAGATGTTTCAAGTCTTATCTTTTACAACCTTGTAATAGTTAATGATCATCTTTAGCCCTCTGTAATTATTTTCATATGCTTATCACTATGGATCGCAAAAAAACATTTGGACACTTCTCATTTTTCCATCTCATAGGTACATCATCACTGGTAGCACCTATCTGGTTGATTAAGTGTTAAATAATTTGCTTTATTACTTTTTCTTTCAAGGTTGCTTTCCTTTGCACCCCTCTTCATCCTGCAGGTGAGGCAGCTTTAAATTAATGCTGTCCCTAGTGGGGACCATCCTCACTTTCATTCACATGGATATTGAAAGTCTACAATTTCTACAATTGACTACAAAGACCACAATTGAAATATATTAAATAGAGATTAATATTAAATAGGGATTAATGCATAGATTCTTACTTGGTTTTTTAAAAATTTAAAGCATGAGGTAGCAGATTATATTCTCACATTATGAACTAATAATACTTTAAAAAGCATGACAGGGGTCTCAGTGATTTCTAGGCATTTCTATAAAAGCCAGATGACATACTATGACAACTGAGGGAGGGAGGAATGGGAAAGTATTCTCTTTATGATTTTTAACACTAAAAATCCCTTCGTTTGAGTTATACCTTTCAAAAACCAAAAGAATTATGTCATATAGGCACATAATTGTATACAAATAGGGAGTTTTTCAGCCATACTTTTAGGTGAAATCTGCCTAATATCTATGTGTTTTTATTATCAAAACTTTTGAGCATTGCTTATTATCAGGTACTAAGATGGGAGTATCCTAAAGTTTTAGAGGCAAAATGAGTCTCAAAATAAGGTTATTTTTAATCCAAACCAAGTAAAAACAGAAGTAACATCATGAAGAAATTGAACTCTCTGTACTTACACTGCAAAACATTGTTCAGAGTGTTTTACATGCACATGTATTTTATTTTTATTGAATTTATTGGGTTGACGTTGGTTAATAAAATTATATAGGTTTCAGGCATACAATTCTAGAAACGCAACTAATTTAAATCTTATAATAATCATGTGAGTGTGTACTGTCTTTGTTTTCTCCAATTTACAGATGAGGAAACTGGGGCCCAGAGAGGTTAATTAAGCTGATCAACAGCATACAACTAGTGAGTAGCTGAGGGTCTGACCTAGGCAGTCTGGCTTTAGAGATCATGAGCCTAGCCAGTACACATTTTGTTTCTTGATACAAGAAAACTGCAGACACCTAAGAAAAATAAAAACTTCAGTTTGCATATGAGTATGAACATCAAGCCAAATATATTTTACTATATATCATAAAATCCACAGAGTACTTTATCTCCCCCTCTCTTAAGGCATTTATTTCACTCTATCTAGTACTATAAATATTTTTTACATATCTCCTCTCACATAAGTTTACATCAAGATCCTAAATTCCTCGACATAAAAACCGAGCATGGCTTTTTATATCCTGCAAAATTCCTAATAAATTCTTACATATTCTTTAAGCACTTATCCAGCATTTTCAAATGATACAACATAAATCTGCCTCCTTCATTAAGAAACAAGAGAAAAGAAAAATATAGTTAGCACAATGTACTGCAGATCTGGGTTAAATATTGTCTCTTCCTATAATTACTTCCCTCCTCCCCCCACCAAAAAAAATAGAAATAAATATCAACTCTCTCACTAGGACTGAATTCTCCTCATGAAAACTGAGCAAAACTGGATATAAACTTTCAACCTATAGTGCTCTTATTTTTAATTTTTTTGTAATTTTAAAAACTCATAGCTTGCTATATTTAAAATTCAGTATACTGTTATTTAGCAACTAACTTCCAGTTTTTTTAATTTAATCAGTAAAAGAATGTTAGAAATCATGAAATGTTTGCAATAATTGCATTTTTAGTATTTTGCATGCAAAGATAGGACAATGGCTAAGGTAAAAGCAGAAAATGACCCAGATAATAGAAGTTAGAAATACCATAAAGGCATACTGATGATACAGTAGTAAATTCATAATTCGATTGGAATATTGAGAAATTATAGGAAGTAATAATGAAGTAGGGATTAGGGATAGAGACAGAATTGGCATTTAACTTCTTTTAGGATAAAGACAGACTTTGAGTATTAATTATACTTTATGGGCAAGGAAATAGTTATGCAAAGTAAAGGAAGAAATGGAAAAAGAACCCACTGGCATACTAGCTTAGATCTTTTTAAAGAAAGCAAGCAAATGTAACTTTCAGGAAATAGAGAACATGGAATCATTAATTTTCAAATACCCTATACAGTATAAGAAGAGGGAGTGATAGGGAGTGTTTAATTTTAGAGCTCAACACTTTTAGTGGCCATAGAATGGTTTCATTTGAATCTGGGAAACTATATCATAGCCAGTAAAGAATGAGGATTGTAAGGGTGCTGCACAAGGAAAAAAATACGTGTGTGTGTGTGTGTGTGTGTGGTTGGACCTAGAAGTATTCAAAATCATGGCCTAAGCATTAATAACCACTGTTAGAACTCCTAGCAGATGGAAAATAATTTTAAGTCAAAAACCTGTAGGTATGAACATTCCTGAAGTGAAAGTCATAAGTTTCCTGAACATCATCCTATGACCTATTGGATTCTGAAATACATTTAAAAACTTACTGCCTTTAGAAATATCATCTTTCCCTTATATCACACTTCACATTTTCCAAGTAACTGTCCTAGCCTTCAAAGCATTGTGATCCTCACAATAACCGTATGAGTAGGAGGGTAATTGCCTTGTGTTGTCAAGTGAGGAAACATGTTGCCTTTAGAAGTATCATTTGACCCTGCAGGATTAGTGGCGTTGCTTGGGCTAGAACTCAGTACGTTGAATCCTAGGTCTAATGCCCTTTCTTCTAAAACCAACAGAGGTCAGGAACAGTTGCCTTCAAAGTTTATAATCAAGACTTGACTTAAAATACCCCGATAACTCAAATATGTGTAAATGCAAAATGTTAGAGAACTTTTCATTTCTGGCCACTCGTTTCTTATAATTTTTTTGTTACTCTCTCTCACAAAACCATTACTTGAGTTGATATAGCAATCTCTGTTTTAGGGCAGAAATAAACAGAATGAGTTATTTGTGAAAGTTCACACAATAGGTCAGTGACAGAACTGGCATTGGAATTTTAAAATCTCAATTCCTTATCCAGCTGCTCTTGTTGAATAACCCTGTTCTTCAAAAAACTAATTCTATTTACCGTAACAGGTTTATTATCTCACAGTGAATATATATTACTATGTGCACCTGTACATTTATCAAATATTTCATTGTATATATTTGAATTATGTAATATTGGATTTTCAAGCAACTAGAAGAATCAAAAATTCCTTTTCCCTCCTAACCACACAAAACCATGAACTGAAACAAATTTTCCTTCATTTTGACCCTTCAGTTAATGCACCCTGCTTGGAACTTGACTTTCCTGTCCATGAAGATGCATAAGTTGTTAGAATAGCCACTGGTATACTTACTCCTATGTAAGTGGAGGAGAGAAGTACATAAATATGATAGATATAGGGAAATAAAAGATAATTAAAGCTTATATATCAAGCATGATTTCAAAATATGAACAACATGGGTTCAGGTTGTCTGAGGGAATAATGATGACTCCCTATAAGCATTTAATACCCATGAAGGTATAACAAAATATTGTTCACAGAGATAGCTACTGATTGTAAAATTAACTTCATGGGGGGAAAAACTGAATGTATATTGCACCACAGACAGAGAAAGCATAATATATTATATTTGCAAGGTACATAAAATTTTACTGAATCAGTGATAAATATTTTGCTTCAGAAATTTTACTATTTTACAGATTATCTTCCTTGAGAATGTTTACAAAATACATGGGCAACTTTTTCATCAGTGTTAAAGCACAATTTTAAGTCCTATAGCAGGAAATGTGTGCAGCACAGACCCTCTGAAAAATATTTAATTAACGGCATAAAATTCCATTCAAAAATTATTTTCTTGGACTAAAATTCTCCTTACACAGAGACAACGTTTATGAGGCACATGAAGACTGGAAGGCTCTTGTTCACAAAAGAATGTTATACAAATAATGTGTTTTGCTTTTGATACTAATCACATTTTAAAATACATTGATGTACACATTAAATATTGAATATGTGCTCTTATCTATGAGTCAGCTGCATTTACTTCTGATTCATGAAAATTTAAGTAAATTTTTTATTATTCTTAGGTTTTATAATTTCTGCCAATCATATTCTACTCTGGTGCTACTTGCTCACAAGAATGTCAAGGAAATATTTAACTTTACATTTAATACTCCTGTGGTTAATTTGGGATAATGAGGATGTGCTTACTTTATAAATGAATTATTCATGACTAAAGAAACACACCCATGAATACAAGCAAGTAGTATTAACCAAGACAGAGTTAAGGCCATAAAGCTGTCATAGTAAAAACCTAAAACAAAAATAAGGAAAAATGCTAAAATTGTAAATGCAATTAGGTAAAAAATGGACAAAAAACTACATATTTTGAATTCTTCCTCAAAAATCATATATATATGACATTTCACCAATCACATATTTTTAAGAATTTAAATTCTTATACCACTAAAACTATGCAGCAATTCTATTAACAATCACCTCAGCCCACCCCAACCTTCAAAACTAAATCAGTTTTCACATGTCTATTTGGATTTAGTAGAATTGTGATCCGTGTTCTCTGCAAAGCAAATTCTTTCTAACTAAGAAGCAGAACAGTAGTTTAAAACATATTGGTCCCTGGTCATTTGAATACTCTTACTCAAATTGAATAATAATGTTAAATTATTAAGTAGCTAAAGAAATTCAAACACTGATCACTGACACTTTGAGCCATACTGCTCTTCTCTGGAGCCAGGGTGTGGTGATGATGATAATGATGACGACGATGGTGGTGGTCATGACTACAGCAACCACAAAGAAGCAAACCACGAAAACTCATGTAAGACCTATGAGATAGGCATTACTATGCATGTTTTCCCATTGAGAAAATAGTGGCACAAAGAAAGTATGTAAGTTGTTTACTATAGTGTGAAATTGAGTCAGTCCTTAAACCAAGACCTGTTAAACTGAAAGTTGTATTATTTTTACTTTGATGATGTATTTTTAAGGGGTTGTAGTATAAGATCAAACATGGTAGATTAACTAATTACATTTATCTTTGCTCCCTCCAAAATTCCACAAATTACTGCAAAGAAAATAAAAGTATAAACTCAAGAAGACAAAGAGCAAGAAGGAGAGAGAGATAATATACAGAAGGAGTAAATATTTGTAAAATGAAAAGGAGACAGCAGGTAATTGACATGGCACCTAGGTCAAAGTATATTTCTGATGGAGGGCCCAGAAAAGATTAAGGCTGAAATCTGTGAGGCTTTTTAAAAAGATAATTGATTAAAAGTCTTTAAAAGGTTGAAAACTATAAAATTTCCTCTAAATCCCTTTGTCCCTAAATACCTTTCTTATTTAGGAAATTACTCAGTCTCAACCTAGCAGAGGACTCTGGTAATAGAGAAATTGAACCTGAAAAAAAATCTAGCCTTGAGAATGTTGGCACAATTTAGAGCACAAGAGAGATTCAATCTTAAAGAAAGGAAGTAGAGCATTCACATCTGAAATAATAAAGTCCCTCTCTGGGGCACCTACACCCAAGCTCTCAGAATGTTACCTAGGAAGCTTCAATCACCTAACCTATACCCACCACCAAACCTATACCCACCACCAAACTTATACCCACACTGCCCCTGTCAGAACTGGAGGGTTCCTCTCTTGAATAGTTGACCAGCGCCAGAAAAAAAGCCCTTCAGTAACAATTTGTTTCTTCAAAAAAAACTGTACTCAGTGTTCAATCACTCTGAAGGTTTTCATCTATCAATTCATTTGTTTCAAGTCTTTTTCTCTGATGATAGTATAACAAGTTTATTTATCTTATTGTTGTTACTTGCATGATACATGATTTCTATCTTTATTTTTAACCTATTTGTATCATTAAGTCTAAAGTATATCTCCTATTGACAGCATATAGTTGGGTCTTTTTTTAAATTAAATTTGATAATATTTGGCCCTTTTTATTAAATCATTTTTATTATTACTATTCTATTACAGTTGACCCAAAATTTCCCCCTTTGTCCTCCTCCACTCATCCCACCTCCCACTCCCACAATCAGTTCCCACACTGATTGTCCCACATGGACAATCAGTCCATGTCCTTGGGTCATTCCTACATGTTCTTTGTCTAGTCCCTTCCCCTTCTTTCCACCATAATCTCCTTCCCTCTCCCCTCTGGTCACTTTCAGTCTGTTCCATGTTTCCATGCCTGTGGTTCTATTGTGTTCATTAGGTTATTTTGTTCATTAGACTTCTCCTATAGTGAGATCATAACGTATTTGTTTTTCACTGACTATTTCACTTAGCATGATACTCTCCAGTCCCATCCATGCTGTCACAAAAAAAGTTGGAGCCCCCTCTTTATTTTTGCTGTGTAGTATTCCATTCTGCAAATGTACCATGGTTTTTTCATCCACTCATTTACTGATGGGTACTTATGCTGTTTCCAGCACTTGGCTATTGTAATAGTACCATGTTGAACATAGGGGTGGATAAGTCCTTTTAACCGGTGATTTGGGATTCTTAGGGTATATTCCCAGGAGCATAATCGCTGGGTCAAAAGGCAGTTCCATTTTTAGTTTTTTTAGGAAATTCCATACTGTTTTCCACAGTGGCTACACCAATCTGCATTCCTACCAACAGTGCACTAGGGTTCCCTTTTCTCCACATCCTTCCCAGCACTTGTTGTTTGATTTATTATTGATAAGCTGTTGTGACAGATGTGAGGTTATAGCTCATTGTAGTTTTAATTTGCATCTCTCTGATGGCTAGTGATGTTGAGCATCTTTTCATGTGACTATGGGTCATCCATAGGTCTTCCTTGGAGAAGTGTTTATTCAAGTCCTTTGCCCATTTTTTAAATTGGATTGTTTGTCTCCCTGCTGTTGAGTTGTATAACTTCTTTATATATTTTAACAAATATCTTCTCCCATACAATCAGTTCCCATTTCATTTTGATGATGGTTTCTTTAGCTATGCAGAAGCTTTTTAGTTTGATGTAGTCTCATTTTTAAATATTTTCCCTTTATTTCCCTTACCCTAGGAGATTTATTGGCAAAAATATTGCTATGTGGGATATCTGAAATTTTCTTGCCTATGATTTCACCACTCTTATTCAACATAGTACTGGAAGTTCTAGCCACAGTGATCAGGCAAGAAGGAGAAAGAAAAGTCATCCAAATTGGAAAGGAGGAAATAAAACTGTCATCATTCGCAGATGACATGATAATGTGCAGAGAAAACCCTATAGTCTCCAGCAAAAAACTACTTGACCTAATAAGCGAATTTGGCAAAATATCAGGATACAAAGTCAATATTCAGAAATCAATGGCATTTTTATACTCCAACAATGAAATATAAGAAAGGGAAATTAGGGAAAAACATTTCATTTACTATAGCAACAAGAAAAATAAAGTACCTAAGAATAAATTTAATCAATGAGGCAAAAGACCTCTACTTGGAAAGCTATAGAACACTGAAGAAAGAAATTAAGGAAGATACAAACAAATGTAAGCATATACCGTGTTCATGGATTGGAAGAATCAACATCATTAAAATGTCCATACTACACAAAGCAATCTATAGATTCAACGCAATCCCTATTAAAATACCAATGGCATACTTTACAGATCTAGTACAAGTGTTTCAAAAATTTATTTGGAACCAAAAGAGATCCCAAGTAGCCTCAGTAATCTTGAGAAAGAAGAACAAAGTAAGAGGGATTACAATATCCAATATCAAACTATACTACAAGGCCACTGTAATCAAAACAGTCTGGTATAGGCATAAGAACAGACACACAGATCAATGGAACAGAATGGAGAACACAGGAATAAAACCAAGCCTCTATGGTCAATTAATATTTAACAAAGGGGCATGAGCATGCCATGGAGTAAAGATAGCCTCACCAACAAATGGTGATACATGCCAAAAAATGAAACTAGACCACCAACTCACAGCATGCACTAGAAAGACTTAAATGTAAGTTGTGACACCATAAAGTCCTAGGTAATAATATCTGACTTTTGATTTGATTCTTTAATTCATTCATATTTAATTTTGTTATGAATATAGTTAGACTTATACCTGCCATTTTCCATTTTTTCTATGTGATTCCTATCACCTTTGTTTCTCCTTTAATATTTTCTTTATATTAAATGAGTCTTTTCTAGTAAAATTTTAATTCCTTTAATAGTTTTTAATTATATTTTGAAATTTTTTTCTTAGTGATTATATCTTAACTTCCAAAATCTACTTCAGGTTTATAGTAATTTGATTCCTGTAAAATATGAAAGTTTACTGTTATACAGCTGCAACCCCCTCACTTTTTGTGATGTTGTTATACATATTATATTCAAGTATGTTACAAACCCTATAATACATTAGTATTATAATATTATAAAACATAATAATTATGTCTTTTAAAGAGAAAAAGAGAGCAAATATATGTTTATAGAATTTGTTACATTAATATTCTTATTTGCCATTTTGGATTCTCTTTGTTTTTTTCCTATGGGTTCAAGATGCCATCTGCTGTCATTTTTACACTCAAATAAAGCCTTACATCCACATCCCTTGTGCTGTTTTTGTCACATGCATTGCATTACTATATCTTATAACATCTATATGTTATAACAATATAATTAAATACATATTATTTTATGCATATATTTTGTAAATGAATTTTTTAAAAGGATAATAAAGATGCAGTTATACCGTCATGTTCAAAATTACCTACATAGCTGTCTTTACTGACTTTTTATGAATGTGTGTGGATTTGAATTACTGTCTGGTGTCACTTGCTTTCAGCCTGAGGTAATGCTTTAGTGTTTTTTAAGGTAGAATTTCTAGCAAGAAATTTTCTTAGTTTTCACTTATCTGAGATTGCCTTTATTTCCTTTTAATTTTTTAAAGATAGTTTTACTACATATAAAATTCTTGGATGACACTTGTTTTTTTACTTTCATCATTTGGAATATATTGAATAGGTCATGCCACTACCTTCTGATCTCCACTGTTTCAGAAGAGAAGTTAGCTTGTATGTAATGAGTCATTTTTCTCTTTCCACTTTCAATGTTTTCTGGCTTTCAGTATTTTGACTATGATGTACCTGGGTTGACTATCTTTGTATTTATCCTAGTTGAAGTTAGTTAAGCTTCTTGGATGTGTTGATTATTGTTTTCAGCAAATGTATGAAGTGTCACAGCTGTTATTTTTAAAAGGTGGTAATGAGAAGACATCTTTGGATGTAAAGTTTGACCAGAAACATGAATTTAGCGACAGTAATTAGAGCCTGCGCATCTACTCAGAGTTCCTAAACTGCTTTGTGTTCTCTCTTAAATAGGAAAAGAAAAAGCATGTACACAAGATGTACTAGTGTTCTATTGTTGTGTGAAATAGTATCACAAATTTAGCAGCTTAAAAAAAATCCATTTATTAGTTCACAGTTCTCTAGGTCACAAGACTAGAAATGGCTCAAACTGGGCTTTCTGCTCAGTGTCTCAAAAGACTGACATCAAGATGCCAGCCAAACTGTGTTTTCATCTAATGCATGATTAAGGAAGAATTCATTATGAAGATCTTTAAGGTGGTTGGCCAGATTCTGTTTTTAATATTTGTATAACTGAGGTCTTTGTTTTCTCGCTGACTTGGTTGAATGCCAATCACAGTTATGTGAACTAGCCTCTGGTTCTAGCCTGTGATCCTTTCCATACAGGGAGGTTTGTTTCTTCAGAGCCAGTGTAAGACTTTCTTGTCTGCCAAGATGGAGTCTTTTATAACATAAGCTAATTTCATGTATGACTATCCTACAACCTTTACCTTACTATACATACTAATCAATGAAGTGACCATCCCATCATAATGACAGGTCTCAGCTCACCCAAGGGGAGACGATTATACAGGCATATGTACCCAGGACAAGAATTTGGGAGCCATCTTAGAATTCTGCCATTCTGGGAGCAATCTTAGAATTGGTGCCTACAACATCAAATATTTCCAGGTATTGAGAAACAATCCTTATAATAAATTTAGAGAAAGTAGTAATGACTGAGAAAATTTTTGAAATCAAAAGAAATAATGACAAGACAGGGAGCAAAAGAAAACTACAAAAGAAGTACCTACGCTTAATATCCTACAAGAGATGAAAGAAGACCTTGACCTCAAGAAATAAGAACAAGCAATAATAAATAATAGATAATAATAACAGAATAAAGAAATCTTAAAAACTAAAATTATAATCAAATAAATTTTTTTAAAGATTTTATTTATTTATTTTTAGAGAAAGGGGAAGGAAAGGAGAAAGAGAGGGAGAGAAACATCATTCTGTGCTTGTCTCTCATGCACCCCCTACTGGGGACCTGGGCAGCAACCAGGTATGCTCCCTGAGTGGGAATCAAACAGGCAGCCCTTTGGTTCACAGGCTGGCACTCAATCCACTAAGGCACACCAGCAAGGAATCAAATAAAATTTTTAGTTAATAGAAAGTTTGAAAATAAAAGCTAAAAAATCTTCCTGAAAAACATGAAGAAAGGAAAAAATAAATGAGAAAAAAATAAGAAAATTAAAGGTGCAATCCAGAAGCTCTAATACCCAAAAATTATGATTTCTATGAATAAAATAAAAAAAATAAGAGAAATTTAGAAAGGAAATAATATAAAAATATTTCCTGGAATGAAGAAAAATGTGCTCAGATTAAAAAGACACATCCAAAGTCCAGTTGAGTAATTTAAACTATATTCTCAATATTTCATATTATTGTATAAATTCTGGGACTACATAGAACATCCAAATAAAAATGCTAAAATGTTCAATGAAGTACCTGGTATCAGAATGGCCTAGAGCATATCAATAGCTGCTCTAGAGTTAGAATAATAATGGATCAGTATCTCCAACTTTCTTGGGGAAAATATTTGCAATATAAAATCCTATCGTCACCTGAAATATTAGTCATGAAAGAACAGAATAAAAAAACAGTTTAGACATTCAATAACTAAAACGTTGTCTCTCTCATTTATCCCTTACCAAGAACTTACTAAGAGGTGTGCTTTACTAAAACGCAGCAGTGAACCAAAAGAAGAAGAGATGGTGCTAGGAACTAGGAAGTTCCACACTGGAGAAAGGGAATTCCCAAAATTAAGAGAGAGGGAGGTATCAAAACAGGTTCCATATTCCAGCCTAAAGAGAAATCTATATTTTATAAGTAAACACTTCTAGGAGAGAGTTCTCCAAGAAAAGCTGGATGACCTAATGTGAGTAAATGTATTGACAGGAGCATTACAGATTTTTCCAGAAATTTTGAAGTATATTAATGACAGCTACATAAAAGTTTTGCCACGCCAAAAATTAACTCAGGGGAGGTGTGCAAGTTGGCCACAAGTCATTTTATTAAAAGATAAAATAATTATATCCCTGGCTGGTGTGGCTCAGTGGATTGAGTGCTGGCTTGCAAACCAGGGAGTCACCAGTTCGATTCCCAGTCTAGGGCATATGCCTGGGTTTTGGGCCAGGTCCCCAGTAGGGGGCACGTGAGAGGCGACCACACACTGATGTGTCTCTCCCCCTTCCCCTCTCTAAAAATAAATATATAAATATATATTTTTTAATTTAAAAAATATATATAATTATAGTTAACTACATAGCTCGGCTTGAAAATGAACACTAACACAGGGTGTACTTCTTAAAGACAAACTTCCCTGTGTCCTAAGAATAAGTTCAAGCAATTCATCATCAGCCTTTTAGAAGCCCAATATCACTTATCTTCCACGCTAAAATAAGATAATTAATGAAACTCTTTTACATAAAATGCATTGATGAAATGATGGTGCACCTCCTCTCTTCCTCAATTCTATATTAGGTTGTGTTTTTCCTATGTTTACATTCCTGAATGTTTTCTCTTAACTTTTAAAAACAATTTGAAAATCTTTGTTTAGCATTCAGAAACCTATGAGATGGTTGCTTCTACCTGCTTTTCAAGGCTCATTTTACTCTCTGCTTCCTGTCCCACACAGGTCCATTACCAGTCATCCAGTGAGCTACTCATGGCATTTCATGACCCTACACCTTTGCACACGCCATTCATTCTGCTGAAAGTATTATCACCAGCTCTGCTTCTCTTTCTATATAACTTCCATCTTTCCTTCAAGTCCCTACCCAAAATTCAATCACCACAGATATTTCTTGAATATTTAGTACCAAAGAGCTTCTCCTATGCCTTCACAAATGTCTTCTAGCTTAATAAGCAAATTTACATACAGTTTCCCAAATTCCAAGACTGCATATTCTTCAAAATTCCTTTCTCTCTTTTATGTCTTTCATGAAACCAAGGATTAAATTCCATCAATTCTACTGACAACCTCTTTCCAGATAGATTTTCTCACTATTTTTTTCTATTTCAATTGCCTATCTCAATCTCAATTTAGAACACTATCATTTCTCCTCTAGAATATTACAGCATCCTGTGTGTGTATTTCCTGTCTTGCCTCATGTTCCAATCCATCACCCATACTGAAGCTAGAGTGTTAAATGGATCATTACATTTACTGCTACCTCAGCTCCGAGGGAAATTTCAAGTTGATTACAACTAGCCCTATACCAAACATTAAGCAAGACTTTTCTTTCATTTTGCCACCACCACCAAATTATACAAATCTCCACTTCCTGTTCTAGTAGAAGGTCCAGTTAAAGTTATAAGGCCACCTGTTTAGGGGGTTCTTCACAAGTAACAGGATGGTGGAGCTGAGAGGAAGCACAAGCTGTGAGGCAAAGGTCACTTTGAATTGATCACCAGTGGGATGATCACTATAGATTTTAATTTTCTCTGGACAGTTACAAGAAGAATTGTTGGTCACTGGATCAATGTCCAAAAAGCTACCTACTAGTCTACACACTTTGCTGACTCAAAGTTGGGTCCATAGACCACTAGCAATTTCATCTCCTGGTACCTTGGAAGAAATACATATTCTCAGGCTTCATCCCAAGCCCCCTCAATTAAAATATGTGTTTTAACAGTATATCAGGTGATATGTATATATACATTAAAGTTTAAGATGCTACTCTCTAAAAGAAAAGTTTTCTTCTAATGGGTCCTGCCCTTTGCTAACCCCCTTCCAGTAATAAGTGATGTCCCTCCTGTTTTAATTGACGTAACTTCTTCCTCCATTCTCAATCTGAATCTTATCTAGTATCTAGATGTAGATTAACATGCTCTGCCAGCATGCATCTAAATCTTCCTGTCTGGAACTTTGGCTACAGTCTTCAGCTCTGTTTGTGTTTCCAGAATCTGTGAGTCATGCTTATCAGAGTTACCTGGCAAGGGAAAAGGCCCTCAAGCTGCAGGTGAAAGAATTCTGTGATGCTAGGGGGCAGAGTAACTAGTGGGAAATAATAGTTGGAAATTTTGAAATGAATCCTGACACTTGAATACATTAAAACACAAACTAAAGCTGGCCAGTCCACGCCATAAAAAACCTTCGGCAACAATCACGTGCTCTCAGGGAGAGCACATTCTCTTCAACAGGGCTTGTGAAGCCATGTTGGACATTTACTATTTTACAGCCCATTTACTCTTCTGATTTTTCGCAGAGAAACGACAGCCCATGTGCTTCAGTTAAAGTTGATTCCATTTTAGTTCCAGGAATGGGCATGAAACCTAAACCCAGACAGTCTGAACATGACCAGTATGACTACAGAGTGAAGAGCCTATGTCCAAAGCCAAGTCAGTCAGATTCAGAGATAATCACAGGGCTTTCACTTAAGAATGTACTTGGGTCAGATGACAAACATTCTAGGCTTTGAGGGTCCAGCCACATAGTGTGTCTCCATTACATTTTCTTTCTTTCTTTCTTTCTTTCTTTCTTTCTTTCTTTCTTTCTTTCTTTCTTTCTTTCTTTCTTTCTTTCTTTCTTTCTTTTCTTTCTTTCTTTCTTTCTTTCTTTCTTTTCTTTCTTTCTTTCTTTCTTTCTTTCTTTCTTCTTTCCTTTTGTTATTTACAACTTTTTAACAGGAATAAAAATATCAGTCTTAGCTGGCTGTCTTAGTTCAGTCTTTTCAGAATACCATAGAATGGGTGGTTTATAAGCAACAGATAGTTATTTCTCACCGTTCTGGAGGCTCCAAGTCCAAGATCAGGGTATAAGCATGGTCAGGTTCCAGCGAAGTTCTTCTTCTCGGTTGCAGATGGTTGTTTTCTTGTGGTAGCCTCACATAGTTGAGAAGGTGAGAGAGGTATCTATGGTCTCTTTTACAAGCAGTAATCCCATTCGTGAGATCTCCACCTTCATGAACTAACTAATCACCTTCCAAATGCCCTATCACCTAGTACCATCACACTGGGGGCTAAGATTTCAACATGAATTTGGAGGGGTCACAAACTTTCAGACCAAATCACTGATTATACAATAAAATGCTTTGGAATGGATTTGGCTCTCAGACCATACTTTTCCAATCCCTGGTAAGTGATCAAGATGAAGGATTGTCTTTTCTGCCATATTAAAAAATGTGAGAGGCTAAGTCTTTTTAACCAGAAAGAGCAAAAGCCAGGAGAAAAAGAGCAGAAGGGCAGAGAAAGATGAGACCCCGAGAAACATTGAGCCCCATCAGCTCAGTGATTTTCAGCTGTAGGACCTCAAAGCTTTTCTATTTAATTAAGTAGCTCTGGACTAGCTTTCCTTTCATTTGCAACTAGCAAGAGTCCTAACATGAAGACCCTTCTTGATTGTGTCCCCACTTAAATCACCAGCATCAGTTCTTACAATAACCCAGCCTCACCCTCAATGCTCCAGTCAATCACTCTTTTGCTTCTGGTAAATTACAGAATCTTCTCTTTCATCCTATAGTGACTTTCTTGCCAAGTTTACCACATTGAACCCAGCTCCTCCTGGAAGATTCAGTAAGAAGTCACTCTATCTGAGAAGCATGTGTTGATCACTGCTTCACTTATAACGTCATGCTCTCTGTTGTTCCTGTTCGTACAGTATTTGTATGCAGTTTAGGCTGCCCGTTCTTTTTAATGCTCCTCTTGTTCACTTACAGCTGCTGCTGCTGCTGCCACTCCCACCTCTCCCTCCTCTACCTCCTCCTTCTTTTTTTCTCCTTCTTCATGTTCATAATAATAGAGGGCAATATTATATTATGATCCCCATATGCTAGGATCCATTTCAATGCATTAAGTAATTTAATTGTAAGAATAATCTTATGAAGAATGTATTATTTTTCCATTTCATAGAAAAGAAAACTGAATCACAGAGTTTAAATAATTTACCTCCAGTCACACAAATGATCGGTGAAGAACTTAGGCTTTATTTAACTGATGAAGATATTTCAGCCACCGAAGTGTCCTGTTCTTGGTTTTAGTGTAATGACTTGCCCTGGGGCCTGGAGCAGAGAAGATAAGTACTCAGAGTGTAGCTGCACATCAACCCCGAACATCCTGTATCTGTTTCCATCAAAGCACTTTCAAACTATATTGTAATGAATGATGTATATATTTTCTCCATTTCCAGAGCTGTTAGTTCTATAAGAACAGGCCCCCAGTCATATGAGTCTTAGAATCTTTAGTACTTCACCCAGTGCTTAAAAATTTAGTAGTGTTTAATAAACATATTGCTAAGTGTTCTGTTACTTTCCACATGGTAACTGTTTAGTTCTGCTTGCATTGAAGGACTTAATAAAGGATGATCAGGATAAAACATTGCTTTAAATCGGTGGAATACATTTGCTAAGTACAACACATAATGTTTACTACAATTCTGAAATGTTTTCTTAGCCTTGAAATTTAGATACAGAGGGAAAACACACATATTCTGGGTATTCACCAACCTTAAGGTTACGAGTATCATTCTTTTTTGCAATAATCACTCAATACTTATGGAGTGCTGAGGTGGTCAAATTAAAGGACTGACAGACAGTTTCCACTCTATGATACTCATAAACAATATTAGTCAAATCTTACTTATGAGTATGGTACATAATTTCAAACAAAATATTAGCAAGCCAAATTTGGTAGTGTAGTAACGGAAAAGGTAGTGATGATCTTTTAATCCTTTGCACATTGCAGGGAAAAGAGGCACAATGAGGCTATCTTAAAGGATACACATTAATTTAGATAATAAATCAGAATGTCAGACTGAAACAGAAGCAACCCCAGAGCCAAGCTTCCAAGAACCCAGGACACCATTTAGATACTATAGAGATTGCAGCACAGCCTTTCATTATTCGAACCTGGACTCATGTGGATGAACAAAGACATTCCTGAGTTCTCATTGTGTTGTAACCCTCCAGCAGAGAAGGTGCTACATTCTTGTCTCCACTGCTCTTTCACATAATGGACTCAGCCGCCCTTTGGCTGTGCTTCTCCTCTTCCTATGACCTTGGTTCTGCCTCCCTTCTTATGGTTTCCACTTACCACAGTATCTGTTGCCCATAACTTCAAATAACAATAACCTTTTTAGGAAATGATAATTTTGGATAGTTTCGTCCAAGAGATTGAGCTTTTAGCTACACCATTTTCTAGTTTGGGAACATCGTACATAGTATTCTTATTTTCTAGGTTCAATTTTCCAGTAAGTAAGGTGAGAGGGGGAACTTAACACTAACAGTTTTAACGATTATATAAGGTGTTTATAACAGATGTTCAATAAATGTTAGCTCTCTTCACACCCTCCTCGTGATGTGTTTTTTCTAGAATTGTGTCTAATAAAAATGTGTGCATGTGTGTGTGTTTTCCAGTTGAGCTGTATTACTTTTACAAAGCATCCTGTAAAGGTGAATGCCCAGTTTTACTGAGGAGACAATTGAGACCAAGAAATAGGATGATTTGTTCATGGCCACACAGACACAAAGCAGCAGAGCTGAGATGAGGATCCAGGTGTCCTGGCTGACAGCTCATTCCTGCAGAGTACACTTGAAGTGTCAATGCTGAAATTGAGGTAACCTGTAAAGACCTGAATGCCTAAAGGACATCCTCCCACATTTCAACAATTACCTTCTTGTTTCTGGTATCTGTGAGGTGCCCTGACTTGGCTGTGCCCAACTTATTGTCTTGATTCTGCTTTGTTTTTAACAGGGATTCAAATGTTGGCGATAATCAGGCTTTCAGATACTTGAAATGCAAGAGTAGACTTTTCTAGACCATCAAGATTGGGTACCTTTATAAAGAGGAGACTAATGGTAATGAAGAATTCATGCAAAAAAACAACAACAACAACAACAAAAAGCCCCTAGCATTTATTTTTAAAAATAGTGGGTGAATTTATCCCTATCAACTGAACTAAATTACTTTTAGAGACTGAATAACCCTAGCAATGCATTTGCTGAATATTTTTTTAAATCTTTTTTGACCATGAAGACGATTATAGCATCATCATCTTTGTATCTGCCTACTCACCTTTGGAAAACAGGGATATAAAACCAAAATAGATTGAGCTTCATTCTGCCTCATTGTTTTGAGGGATGTGGGAGAGCCATGTGTGTTCTTGCTTGCATATCTTTGTGAAAATATATTACAGTGATCCTGCCGGCCTGAGGAGTGGCGGTGTAGGGCCATGTGGAGTTAGCAGTGTGCTGCGGGAAGAAAAGTTGTAGGAGGCTGGTGTGATATGTTGAGAACATGCATCAGTTATGAGTTAAGTATGAGTCAAGTGTGTACCTACAGGGAGCGAAATCTTTTACTCAAATAGGGCAAAATTTATTCTCGGTAGACTTTGAATTAGATTTGAGCCCACCCATTGAAAAGTCCAGGGAATTGCTTCTAATATTACCTCCGGAGTTAAATATAAAGCAAAGGTAGCCATGGTAGCACAGGAGGAAGCAATTTTCAAAGATATGGAAACACTGCACTTCCATCACTACCGCAGAATGAAAGCAAACTTCCTAATTTACCTCTAATTTAGAAACAGTGCTGGGTTTTAACATGCTGGGCACAAAAGAATTTCAGTTTTAAAAGAATGGAGTATATATATAAATGTCAAATTATAATGTTGTATACCTGAAACTTATATATAAAAAAATAGAGTATATAGGATAAACTCAGAATTTAGTATAAAACTGTGTCCATTGTAAATACTGAAAACTGGTTCTTAAGATTATGTCATGTGACAATTAGATAAGTAGAAAAATGTGCTTTTGTTGTTCATTACTACTAATAATGTTGCTCAGAATTTATTAAACAATGCATCAATGGGAGCCTATTAACTGGTACTAGGTAAACAAATGAAATAACATATTCTTCCAGTCGCACAGCCCACTCTAAATAAAGTATATTTTAGTTTATTTTGTTTGTTTTCCACTGCAGGCAATGGTCATCTCTATTCAAATATTTCACCAAAAATATTAAAATTTTAATTTGCTATCTTTTCCCACAATTAATGGCAAACTTTTGAGAGGAGAGATGATATTATATTTTTGTTTGTATGCTAATCTTGGTATAACATGTTATGAAATGCAGGCACTCAATAAATACAGATAAATTGAGTTCAAATTAAATGAACATGAAATAATTGAGGTATGAACTATAAAATACCATGAATGTAAAGAAAGGAAATAAGAAGAAAAGAAATTGTCTAAACCATAGAAACCTAAGTCCTGATGAGTAAAAAACAGTTTGTAATACAAATCTTGCAACTCGTTTGTCTTCCTGAAGCCCTGTCACATTAATCCCTACACCAACCCCCAAAACATCACACTCCTATGTATAGAAAGAAGGTATCTGGTCGTAGGTCTTACCGGCTCCCCCAGAGAGACGATTTCCTGGAAGGCCGTGTGTAGCATTGGGTCGACATTGAAGAATAATGTAAAAGGAAGTCAAACTGACTTTTCAGCCATCAGCCACATCGAAACATGTTTCAGAATAAAATAAAATAAAAACACTCTACATACTGACACCTTAAATAATAATGTTTTACTTTATTCATTCACTCATTCATCTGACAAAATATGTTATGCACCTACTGTGTACTGGCCACTAGTCAAGGTTGGGGAGACAGTTCTTTTCAAGCTCCTTTCATTACTTTCTGAGGGCAGAGACTGCAGACCTGGGGACAATAGGCTTCATTCAGGACACTAAAGATAACACATTTCCCCCAGTTTTTAGTAGCAGCATCCTAAAAATTAACAAAAATAATTTCAAAACAAAGACAAGACTGTAAGAGAAATTGTGTAGATATTACAAATGTCTTTCTCTCTTTGCAGTTACTTAACTGAACTTGCAGAAGAGGGAAGAGATCTACAGACCCTGTTTAACCAGTTCAGATCAGTAGTTATTCCACTCTGCTTCCTCTAAAAGAAAACTTGTAAATTTGAACATCAGAAAATCTAAGTACCCACGAGCATCTCCCAAGGTTTTCCCATAACTAGCCCTTATTTACAAGGACTCCTTAAAGTGACAATTCAATGAGTATGGTCATAACAAAAATCCTCAAACAACATATACAAGAATTGCTGTATATACTGGTGTCCTCTCACATCCTATTGTGAAACATTCCAGTGAGATCATTTTGAAGTTTGTATGCAAACAACCATTGTCAAGTCTAAGGTCTGCACCAGTGATACTGAATTTACCATTTGATTGACACTCATTACAGTCATTTACAAAAACATTTTATGAGTTGTGCCTAGAACTTCTTGCGCTAGGTTACTTTTTGGCAGTTTAGCAAGTCTCCCACTTCTTTCATTCCTATAACACAGGGTCTGAAAGCCCCTGAATCTCTGGGTTAACTCCCATAAGTGACAGGCATTCTTAGATTTGAAAGAAAGAAGGAAAGCAGAGTAGACTTTGCAGAAGCTTCCTGGGAATCACTCACCTCAGTTCTGGGTGTGATCATCACCACCTAAGTAGCTCACAGCACTCTTTAAAACTTCTGAACCAATCTAAAAACAACGATATAATTACCTTTAAAAAATCCATAGATTAAGAAAGATTTCTTGAGTACCTCCTCTTTGAGTCATGTAAGGCACTGGTGATACTAAACCAGATAAAAATGTCCCTTCCCTAAAAGAACTGCTCATTATAATCTTTATACATTTTCTTTTTTTCTCCTTTTATTTTCTTTATTCTTGTTTATTCTATTGCAGTTGCCTCAATTTTCCCCCTTTGCCCTCCTCTGTCCCACCCCATGCCCCAACCCGCAGTCCATCCCCACACCATTGTCCATTTCCATGGGTCATTCATACATGTTCTTTGGCTACTCCTTTCCCCTCCTCTCTACTATTGCCCCCATCCTTTCCGCTGGCAGCCGTCAGTCTGTTCTGTTTCCAAGTCTCTGGTTCTGTTTTACTCATTAGTTTATTTTGTTCATTAGATTCCTCTGATAAGAGGATATCATATGGTATTTGTCTTTCACTGACTGGCTTATTTCACTTAGCAAAATAGTCTCCAGTTTCATCCATGCTGTCACAAAGGGTAGGTATTCTTTCTTCTTCTTTTCTGCTGCATAGTATTCGATTGTGTAGATGTACTTGAGTTTTTTAATCCATTCATCTACTGATGGGCACTTAAACTGTTTCCAATACTTGGCTCTTTTAAATAGTGCTGCTATAAACATTGGGGGACCTAAGTTCTTTTGAATTGGTGTTATGGGATTCTTAGGGTCTATTCATAGCAGTGGAATTTCTAGGTCATGAGGTAGCTCCATTTTTAATTTTTTGAGGAAATTCCATACTGTTTTCCACAGTGTCTGCACCAGTTTGCATTGCACTAGGGTTCCCTTTTCTTCACGTCCTTGCCATTATCAAAATAAAAAGGAAACTGGCAATATGGGAGAACATATTTTCCATGGGTACATCGGACAAGAGTTTAATCTCCAAAATATATTAAAAAACCCACACACCTCAACACGAGGAAGGCAAAAAATCCAATCAAAAAATGGGCAGAGGGACTGAATAGACACTATTCCAAGGAGGGCATACAAATGGCCCATAGGCATACGAAAAAATGTTCAACATCACTAGCCATCAGACAGATGCAAATTGAAACCACAATGAGCTATCACCGCACAGTTGTCAGAATGGCCATCATTAATAAATCAACAAACAACAAGCATTGGCAAGGATGTGGAAAAAAGGAGACCTTAATCTTTATAACTTTATAACTACAACAAAAGACTCAAGTGTACAGAGACTGATTTCTCTCACAGATGGGGAGTGCTGGTATCCCTTTCACTGAATACTGAATGCAGGAATTTAATCCTATGAAGTTGCCAAGGCAATGCCAGCTGTCTCTGACAGCACATGAGGGTAGACAAACACTCACATATACAGATACAGTGATTTTGTAAGCCCCCTTTATAAAATACCAAACTATAAATAAAAGATATCATCAAGACTGTATTTTATCACATTAAAATAGCCTAATTTGCCAGACTGTGGAGAAGGGATGCCTAACCCCTTCTGGTAGTTTGAAATGTAATCTAAATGTATTAGAAGATGAAGTTTCTGTTATCTCATGCACTCCAGAATCTCCTCGCCGAACAGTGTTACAGGTATAGCATAAAGAACAGGATAGGAGTTTATCACACTCTTCATTCCTACATTACTTAATGGACACCCACTTCCTTATATCAGCCTGAATATTATAATGAGGAAATAATGAATAAATCATGTAAGTCAATTATCTTTCTATATATAGTTTAAGACATGATTTTAAAACTAAAGCACTTATAAACCTAAAGTTCTTTGGGCTGCATTCAGGATGTCAATTCCATACTAGGTTAAAAGAGGAGGCACAGAGTTGTTTTTATAAGAGTTGTTTTTAACTGAGATAGCACTAAACTTTTGATGTTGTCTTTTTACTGAAATCGGATGAGATCAGAAGCATTCGGGGTGGTTCGACCATAGACTTTTACCGAAATCAATGAAGAAGCCAAAAGGAAACAATCATTGGTTTTTCATTTTGTATTTTACTCTGTACATTTCTGTTAATAAAATGCCTTTTCTTTTACCCTATGACACTACTTAAGCATGAATATTATAACAGACTAATTCTTAGGTTAACAAAGGGATCAATAATAATGTATTCAGGAGCACTTAATAATAAAGAAAACCAGGGCTCAAAATAATCTTAGCCAATATAAGTCATTGACCTTTTCAGAACACAAACTTTCTATTAATGGCTCTGTGGATTCTCCAGAGACTTATTCTAGAAAAACCCTTGCATTTTCCCTCTTTAACTTGTTGAGAAAGACCAAAACAATCACCTTTTTAATTCAAAAGATATCTCAAATATGTCAAGGTGAAAGTAAGTTGTAATAACAAACTGGAGAATAATGTGTCCAGGATAAATATGAAAATTTAGTTTTAAGTTACCTTAAAGTAAAACCTAGTGTTTTGCAGAATAATATTGTTAGTTTATGATTACAGTGGAAATATGACTACCAAAGGCAGGGATATAAGAACAAATGACACGCACTTCATGGCCTTAGGATGGTTAAAGGTAATGCCACCATAGCTAGTGCCGCAAGGTGGGTGTTTGGGGTATCAGTCATTGCAATGGCATAAAGCTTCCACAAGAAGGCAACTGCCTTTATTTTAATCCCCAAATGGAAAGTGACATTGCTTACTACCCTGCTGAAAATAGTATTGAATTGGTTGAATAAATTAATGAGTGGATAAATAAATGACTGAATGAACAAATTAATAAATTAATGAATATAATCCTGATCAATCCAAGAGCACATGGGATACAGAAAATAACACCAACACAAATGCAAAACAACATATTCCAATGAGAGAGGAGCCATTCTCAAATTAAATAATCATAGGCAATTTACAGGCAATATCTCAGGGAAAAATATGTCCATGAAAACTCTTTGATAAAGCTTAGTGCTTAAAACAAAATATTATCAGAGGCAAAAAAGTGCTGAAAAGTTTGTCTCTATTGAACATAAGAATCCTAAAATAATAGCACGGCCAGTTCTCAAAGAACCCTCAGCACTGCTGATTGATGCCCTACTTCTCATCCTCTGGTGTTCATCAAATGCCTGGTGATGATCTTTTCAAAAATGCGGATTTATTAACTCGACAGTTGTATTTTGGAAAAAAGAAAAGAAAAAGAAGTTTGCAGTTGATTTATCAGTAACCTCATCACCAAAAGTCATTAGTTGGGAAGAACTGGAAGTTCACATTACAACCAACAAACTACCTTTATTGTTGTTAAATATTTGTATGCTTAAGCTAATGCATCATAAAATGTACAACATTCTCATTCTAGAGAGAAGATCCAGTGATATTTTAAAATTCTATATCATTTTGTAAATGCTTTAGCTAAAAACTATTTTAGTTATTGTTTTAAGAAGATCCTGGAGGGATACAATGCTACCTGATAATTTCAGTTAAAATGCTCACATTTAGAGTGGTCAAAGTGAGGTAAACATCACCCATTAAAAGAATTTTCTTATCTTGGTGTGATCTATGTTACTAAAGAAAAATGTTTTCCACTAGACTTATAATTCTGCTTTTAGATACAAACCCATACATTTATATGTACTTTTTATGGACATAGTAATTATTACAATATAGTTTACGTTGCTGTAACAGAACATACAAAAATAAGATAGAAGCTTGTTTCTCTTTTAAGTAATAGCTTAATATGCAAGCTTATACACTGGTACAGAGTCTCTGTGGTGTCTAGTCCCCAAGACTTCTGTTTTCCAAATTTGCACAGGTGGTAAACATTCTTCTGTATAGTCAAAATGGCTCACCACCATTTAGTGAAGGGAAAGAGAGAAAAAAAATGGCATGATGTCCCCACTATTTAAAGCACAACCTGGGCCCTGACTGGTGTGGTTCAGTTGATTGGGTGTCGCCCAGCAAAGGGGAAGGTCACTGGTTCATTCCAGGTCAGGCTGTATGCGTGGGTTTCAGATTCAGTTCCCTGTCAAGGTGCTTATGAGAAGCAACCAATTGTTTCTCTCTCACATAGATGTTTTTCTCCCTCTCTTCACCTCTCTCTGAAAATTAATTAATTAATTAATTAAAGCACAACCTGGAAGGTGCAACAAAAATTTCTACTCATACCCTATTTAACAAAGATTCATCACACAATCATACAGAGCTTCAAAGAGAGCAGAGAAATCATGTCTTTATTGTGAAAACCCATGGCCCAGCCGAAACTCATGGTTTCTATTCTATGAGAGAGTAGGTAAGAATAGACATTGCTTCTTTGTTTTAGTTTCCCCCAAAATAAATGCTGATTTTAAATAATGATATCAGGAAGCAAAAAGAAGGAAATGGTTAAAAGTAAGAAGAAAGCCTCAAAATAATAAAGCATCAGTAAGTGGTTTTCCTGTATGGGCTGTGGGGCTCTAGGCCTCTGGATACATTCAGAGAGATGACACGAAACATGCATCAGAGCCATGTATCAGAGGCTGAGGCATTTATTTACAACACCCATCCCCACTGGATGAGGGTTGCCTGTAAAGATAGTCACTATCTCATGTGCCCATGTGCCATAAAACAAGCTTGCACCATGCCAGAGAACGCCCTCAGGCAAGGAGATAAAGAATCACATCCAATTGAGGCTGGCAGCCAGCGGCACACTGGAAATTTTACTGCTTTTGAAAGTAATCTCAGGTGAGTCACTGAGGTATGGGACTTCAACGAACATTTACAGCCAGCAAAAACTATCATTCTGCGGGTTTCATTAGTATGACTTCTTTTAACTTAGAAAAGTTTATCTCTTGCTAATAATGAGCCTACAATTATAATATCAAAAGAATATCTCCCGCAAAATATATATTTGTGTTCGTGTTTAAAAACAAATCTCGATTAACTGTCAAAATATTATAAATTTTAGGACATATTTACATAATTGGCTTGAGTATCTTTCATATGTGAGGCACAAAATCATGTGCTGTGCTACTTAGTCAAAACCGACTATATCTGGCAGTCATTCTTTAAGAGCAAAAATTGAATGTTCTAACAGGTTTTTTTTAACTTTATTTTTATTGTTGACTTATTACAGTTGTCCCCATTCCTCCCCACCGTTTGCCTGCATCGACTCAGCCCCCAGCCCCTCTTCCCTCTGACCACCACCACACTGTTGTCTGTGTCTATGGGTTACGCATACGTGTTCTTTGGCTAATCTCTTCACCTTCTTTTATCCAGTTCCCTACAACCCTCTCCCTTCTAACAGTCGTCAGTTTGCTCTATGTACCCATGCCTCTGTTTCTATCTTGTTCATCAGTTTATTTTCTTAGTTTTGAAAATATAAGACAAGTATGATTGTTTTAGAGATAATATTAAATATCATGGTTTTATTATAGTTCTCCCAGCATTCTGAACTGTACAAAACTGTATCTATCATTACAAAACATTCGAGGAAAAGATATTTGCTGTATTACCTTTCTAATCCTCATGGAGAAAAATCTATGCATTGTCCTCAATGGGTATTCAATTAAGGCTTATAAAACTGAAAACAATCTCCTTTTTTAAGCTTCATTCACAAAGAATAATGAATAAAGTCATAAATACCCTGTCTGAAAATAGAAGTCAATTGCAGGGAATAATAAAATAATAATAATAAAATGAAGAAGATACTATTACTTGGAATATGAGAACAGAGAAAAAAATATTTTTTAAAAAAGCATCTCCTGATAAGTTTTAACATTCCGATCATGCCCTAAAATTGGGTCCCAATCAGATTTAGCTTATATATAGACATGATATAGCTGGTCAATTCTAGAGGACAGTATGCAGATCATTATCATCATGCAAAGATTGAAGAAGTGGATTGATATTTAACTTGGAAAAAACTAGTTGTGCTACACATATACATATCTTGTACAGAATGTAATAATATATCATAGCAGGATAATGCACAAAACTATTTTCCCTGAAGAATTCAATCACAGGTGGGTACACCTTGACCTCTATTTAAATTTCATTAGCTAAAATAACAAAATGGCCTTTTTGACAGGGAGGTAATAAGATATTGTGGACTTGGAACGATACCATATTCGAACTACAATACTTATAAATATGAAATTTTTTACATTTTTTCTATTCTTAAATTGGCCATTTTTAATACTATATGTTTTCAAATTCACATTTGGTTGAGAAATATTCTGTACTTTATTCACAATATGAGTCTTGGCTAGAAGTTATTTAAATTTATAGACTGGTCTCATGATAAACAGGCAGATAATAATGACAGATTATAGAATCTGTAATATTTATAGAAATGGATCTCAGCAACACTCTCTATTGGAATCACCTAAGGGGCTTTTCAAAAGTACCTTAATATCTGATCCTCATCCTCCTTCAAAAGAATTAGAATCTCTGAGGTGAGACCATAGTACATTTTTCCAAGAAATTTCCAGGTCATTGCAAAGTTGCAGGCAAGGTTGTGACCCATCAAATTGGATAGAATAAAAACATGTTGTTTAAGTAACATCATAATCTCATCAAACTATATTATAAAATTATAAGGATGCTATTCTGTGACATAAAAGAATATAAAAGATGAAAATTTATAATGCAAAATATGAAAAGATAAAACATGGAATAAAACTGTCTAATGATTTCTTAAAGAGTAAATCTTCAATTTTCTGATGATTTTCCTCATGTTATATGTTATCGCATGGACTGAATTGTAAAAAACTAACTTCTCTAGAGGACTCTCAGTAGATAGTGGGAGCTGTACCATCAAACTAGATAAGATAACAGTTCCTAATGAGCACTTTTCAGAAGTGAAAAGTCAATTCAATTACAACATACTTTCCTTTTTCTCCCCTTCTTTCAAGAACACTCAAGGTTTTACTTAAACAATCTTAAAATGAGAAATCAAAGTTATAGAAGAAAACCTTAACATTTATCTTATAGATTTTTTCTTCTTTCCAAACCAATAATTATATTGACTTTTAAATACTAAAAGTTGTATATAATCATCTTTCATTTTTAAAACATTTTTATTGTGTATCCATTTAACTCAACTAAAATACATGTGTTTTAGATGTTTTTCTATTAACCGTAATTCCTCATCTTGTGTATACAACAGTAAATTATCTTAGGATTAAAAGGAACCTTCAGATTCACTCCTTATTTTCAGTTAAGGGAAAAGTCAAGGGTCAAAATACCTTCCTCAAGATTATATAGAATGAAAGTTCTCAAGAAGGATTCTCAATACACTGTTGTCATTAGTAGTTTTGAACCATATTGCAAGAAATGTATTATTAATAATAGGATGAAATCAAAATTTTGTTAATGAGTTTCAGTGTTGTAGAGAAAAAAATTCATAAACATGTCTACATATATATCTACATATATTTCCCTCTCACCTGAATGTCAGTAGGCTATTTTAAGTAAGTGCAAAAGTTTTAGATTTATGAATAGGATGCTGAAAGTTGCATGTGAGAATGTATCACATAAGTTATTTTTATTTACTGTGTGCATTTTGACATAACAAACAAAAATGTTGAAAACCTCTAATATAAAGAATTAGCTGCAGATTTAAGCTCAGAATCTGAAGTTTCTAATTGTCTACTCAGTATCTACTCAGTTCTCTTCCTACTTTGCCCAGTAATAGTCTCTATGTTTTAGTGTATCGTCTTAAATGTACCCCTGCAACGGAATGCGAAAATGGAAAGCTTTTACCAAGATAAGTATCAAATATCAAAGTAAGATGTCAATCTAAATTTGAATCTCGATGTACCTGGTAAAGAACTAGTTGGATGACTCACTGACATTGCAAATATGAAAGGATTTCAAGAGTTGTATTCAAAGGAAAAGGGTTTTATTAAACAGAATTTTTATAAAGAAATTTTTGTTTCCTGTGAGTCAAAAAAGGCCTGGGAGTTGTCCTTTAGCAGAGATTTTTGTCTATAAACTCATCACAGGTTTATAATATGCTAATCAAATGTGAGAGTGTGATGGACAGTCTGCCACCAAAGCTCCCCTTACCCTAACAAAGCTTTGCACTTGGATGCTCCATGTTGGATTGAGGGTCTGAAGGAATACCTCGCCCCTTCACCAAGGTAAACTAAATTGAATCACCTGGAAATCTCCCTGTGAGCAGAGGTAGCAGTACTACACACAGCACCACAATGTACCCCCATTAATTTCTTCCTTTTTGATTGTGTTATTAGCGAATAAAGACTATTTTATTGACTATTCACTCTAGCTTCATATAATATGTAATTTCAATGTTCATATCATCTAGGATATCAATGATTATTTTGAATAGGACAGGGCTGAGGGCATGTTAAATTCCATAAAAACTCCTTCCAAGTCGACCTTGATATATTCATCATATCCTCCAGGGAAAACCTTTCAACTACCATATGTCACTAATTCTAAGACCTATATCTTTTCACACCTTAACATATCCAAAACCATAATAGTGGCTCACAATCTCTCTTGACTGGGCAGTGGTCAATCATATAGTTCCATTGCCAGGCCCTGTACTAACATCAAAATGAGCAACATGAAAATTTGTAGTATGGGTAAAAACTGTTTGTTAGAAGGTTCTGGAGGCAATAACAAAGGGCTATTTGAAATTATTGCATCACCAATTTTCTTGATGCTACGGAGGTCAGTATTGTGTGGAAAACCTAGACCCTGCTTACTGGGCTAAATGTGACTCCAAAGAGCTAAATGTCAAGACATTTTTGAGATAACTACAGAAATAAGGTAATTTAAATGTTTGCTTTAATATATTCATAGAAGTGATATATGAAAAAATCTATGTCAAAAATTAGCCTAAAACAGGTTCTTCAGGAAATACAAAGTAACACTTCTATGATATAAGAGTACTGTTATATTAATTATTATTGTTTTTATTTTCTTTCTTTGTGCTACAGGATGAGGAAATATACCACTAATGACATCTTAAATTCATAACAAATTTATAATATAAAACATTTTAATTAACATTATTTTATTATTTATATATAATACAACTACATATAATAATTATATGAACATAATTGCTATATCATAGTATTACATATATTGTGTATTTTATATATTAAATATTATGATATAAAATATTTATAAATAAGCTGACTTTATATCTCAGCATACTAGAAAAAAACCAAACTAAGTCCAAAGTTATCCAAAGGCAGTAAATAATAAAGGTTAGAGAAGACATAAACAAAGAGGACAGGAAAACAATAGAAAAAACAATTAATGAAACTGAATTGTTTTTTAAAGATGAACAAAGTTGAAAAACCTTTAGCTAAACTAAGAGAAAAGACAGATGATTCAAATGAATAAAATTAGAAATGAAAGAAGAGACATTACAACTGATTCCACAGAAATAAAAAGAATTATGAGATTACTATGACAATTACATGCAAACAAGTTGGGTAACCTAGAAGAAATGGAAAATTTTTAGAAACATACTACCAACCAAGACTGAATCATAAAGAAATAGAAGATCTGAATAGACAAATAACAGGTCAGAAACAATAAACAAAACATCCCAACAAAGAAAAGCCCAGGACCTAATTGCTTCACTGGAAAGTTCTACTAAATATTTAAAAAAGAATGAATTGCCATCCTTTGCAAATCTTCCAAAACATTTAAGAAGAGGGAATACTTCCAAATTTAGTTTACAGGGCTAGCATTATGCCTATCTGAGTCCAAACAAGGACACTATAAGAAAAGAATATAATAGGCCAATAAGCCTGATTAACAAAGATGCAAATATCTTCAACAAATTATGAGCAAACTGAATTCAACAACACACTAAATGGATTACAGACCATGATCAAATGGGATTTAACCCTGGTATAAGTAGATGGTTCAACATATAAAAATCAATGTGCGATATACTATATTAATGGAATGAAGGATAAAAAACATATGATTACCTCAACAGATGCAGAACAAAGTTGAAAAACTGTTTATAATAGCCAAGTGCTGGGAACAGCCTCAGTGACCATCAGTAAATGAGTGGATCAAAAAACTATAGTACATTTACACAATGGAATACTACGCAGCAGAAAGAAAGAAGGAGGTCCTACCCTTTGCAACAGCATGGTTGGAACTGGAGAACATTATGCTAAGTGAAATAAGCCAACTGATGAAATACAAGTACCATATGATCTCACCTATAAGTGGAACCTAGTCAACAAAACAAACAAATGAGCAAAAAAGAACCAGAGACAGAGAAATAAAGAATGAACTGACAGGAGCCAGAGGGGCGAGGGGAGAGAGGTAATAATGGGGAAAGAAGGGGAAGTTCATGTTCAAAGGAGCCATGGACAAGGACAGTGGGGAGGGGACTGTCTTTGGGCTTAGGGGTTGGATGGCACAGGGGAGAGCAATGGGGGGAAATTGGGACAACTGTAACTGAACAACAATAAAAAATTAAAAAAAGAAACAAATTTAAAAAAATATACGCATAACCCAGGGACACAGATAACAGTGTGGTGATGGTCAAAGGGAATGGGGGGCAGGGGCTGGGTGGAGTCAGCAAAGTGGTAGGGGGGAAATGGGACATCTGTAATAGTGTCAACAATAAAAATAAAGAAAAATGAATTAAAATAAGCAAATGAGAAGACTTAGACTTTTTTAAATGCAATTTGTTTTTCTGAGGATAAATTCATATGAGGAAAATGTATTTCTAATATGTTCCTTTTAACTAGAACCAGCTTTTATAGTATATCAATTTGTAATAATTTAACTTTCTATATGTAATAAAATAATTCTCTTTTCAAAAAAAAAAGAACACTTTGATTCTAGTACAGGTTTCCCCTCTCAGCTGTGTGACCTTGGGCAAAATATTTAACATTCTCTGGGCTCACTTCTCTTTCTGAGACGATGGGGATGAATAACGGAGGTGCCCTCCAGGACTAGTGTTTTTCCCTCAGTAACCTGAATACAACCGGGCCTTCCTGCTTCTGGCTTACGGCATATTTCCTATTAGCATACCCTTCAAGTGATAAAGAGCCCACATTACAAATGCACTGAAATGTATTTTTATTCAAGTTTCTTAAAATGGCCAAACATTGCTTGACACAGAGCAACATGCTCTAAAACTCATCTTTGCTACTTTCTGTTTCCAAGTATCCACAATGGTTTGCTTAGAAAATCTCTATCCTTTCTGACCCTGTATTTGATTTCAAAAGACTTTTCCTTCCAAAAATCCCTTCAGTGCTTCAGCATCGGCTATTATTTTTACATGCTCTCTCACATCCCTCACACCCAGCTGTATGTTATGTAGATCAGTTAAGCCTTTTTAGAGTTCAGTGAATTATTTTTACCCATTATTCCAATCAGCCTCACAGAGCAAAGTAGGCAAACATTTATAACTTAATTCTTTTTCTTTTATCTGTATGAAATTTTCAAATCTTGCCAAAAATTCACTGTGTCCCAATTCCGATCCAATCATGCATAACATTGAACATAATCCCAAGGAGTATCCTTGTAAAGAGACTCACAGCGTTGGCAGTACCAACAGCGGCCTCACTGCCAGACACAAGATGTGTAATTAAAATGGATGACACAATGCTTTTTCTCTTAGGCAAAAGTTTTGGTTGTTGAGAGAGTGCATTACAGAGCCTAGACTTTTGCCAAGAAAAAGAAAATAAGTTAAGTTAGTTATACTTTCTTCCGTTTGCAGGGGATTCTTCAGTTGTATTTTGTGCCCAAAATGTGATACAACCTTGTTAATCAAATTACTTTTAGAAATAAGTTGCCAAATGTGTTACTAAATATCACATTAAACAAATTACCAACACTTTTAAACACAACCTTCCTCAAAATAGTCATGAAGATATATAGTGCGGCATAGGGAATATAGTCAATAATATTGTAATAACTTTGTATGGTTCCAGGTCAGTGAATATCACAGGAAACAATTTGTAGAGTATATGGCTGTCTAAGCACTGTGCTATATACCTGAAACTAATATAAAATAATATAAAATATAAAAAATATATATACTTTGGGTTAAATAAAAAATTATCAATAATTTTAAAATGTAAGAAAAAAAAAACAATCTTCCTTAACTGAGCAAACCAGGACTTGTGCCTGTAGAATCTTGGTACGTAATCCAACAATTAGTGTTGGGGGAAAGAGGTTTTCATTCACAGGATTCCACTAGCCCAGACTGCATGACTGAATCCTCAGAGGAGCAGACCTAGCTCCTCCTTCACTACAGGTAGCATGGCAGGATCCCTCTTACATGGCTGGGGGTGCTGGGAGCACTCATGCTCAGAGCTCTGTCTTCCCAGGAGACCCAGCACCTCCCTCATTCCTCACCAGACTATAAGCCAAAACCAAGCCAAACAGTTCCCCATATCCTTATCTGTTCTTAAGCCGGCTGTTTAATCAGTCCTTCATCTCCTCTGTAAAGTACACCGGTGGGTTTCAAAGTCATCATTCTGTCACAACAACTCACTCCTTCAGGATTTGGAGTACATTGTCCTTAGCCTACATGCAGTAGTCCAGGAAACATGTGCCATGTTGCAGTGGATCATAGTGAAGTCTGGGAAGGCACACATCTCAAGAAAGTGGCTTCTCTGTATGTCCTTCAGAGAAGCAAAATTCTACAGTATCAGTAGTCTCCACCAGAATTCAACATTCCAGGCATCTCCCACAAATCTGTGCTTGGCTAGGCAGGTCTCTGCAATTCCCAGCTCCATTAACTCTGCCATTGCGTTCTCCAGGCAGGTTTCCCAGCAGGCCTCCTCTTTCTTACTCCAGCTCCTTCCTCACTGAACACCACATGCCTCTCTCCTTACTGTACCCACTCGCATGGCGGAATCCTGACTACAATCCGTATGGCAGGATCCTGACTGCAAACTGCATAGCTGCTTGCTCCTTCCTCTCTCAGACCTTATGGCTCCTTCCTCAGGGCTGCTACCTCTTTCTTACTAGCCCAGACTGCATGACTGAATCCTCAGAGGAGCAGACCTAGCTCCTCCTTCACTACAGGTAGCATGGCAGGATCCCTCTTACATGGCTGGCCTCTTCGCTACAGACCAGTTCAGCTGCTTGTTGCTTCCTCACTACCCCACGGCAGACCAGCTCTCTCTTTCAGCCCACCCTCATCGCAAAATTCTCAGAGAAGCAAAAGTAGCCCCTCTCTCACTACCTGCCCGCCCTTATTTTAAGTGCTGAACCAGAGCTTCCTATGTGACCTCATATGGGGCCCCTCCTTCAATGAACTACTTTTGCCAGTTCCCTGTGTGTTTATCTTCTTTAAGCTGCCATTTTTAGTCAGAGCAAGAGTGCCGCATGACACTGGAGCCTCTGCCTCCCTGCCTCTCATGCAGGTGCTCTATAAGCTATCCCCCAACCCCCTCCCCTGCCAGCTACATCATGAGTCCCCGAATGCTCTTAAAGTCATATAGACCTTTTGCCTGGCATGGTGGCATAACTCTTAACTAGCTATGAACTTGTCACAGATATGCAAAGTATCTTAAACTGCTGTATCATTCCCTTCCCCCATCCTCCAACCATGGACTGTGGGGAATATGCTCTATTTCAGGGACCCCTTGCTCTGCAACCTGTTACATTCCTATTATTTGGTTGCTTTTATTTTTATCTACTTATGTATTTATCAGAAAACAAAGTGTTTAGTTATTATTACATGTACTTGGAGATATAGTCTTTAAAAAACAAATCCCAATGATATGGAAAAACTTGACTATAATCATTCACCATGTTTCACAAAGAAAGACACTGAAACCAGCTATGTGAAGTGTATGTTGAATGGTCAATACTTCACATTTCACCCTCACTGGCTAATCTGGTTAGAAAATACTATTTGGTTTAATACAAATTTCAAAGATATTTTCAAGACTTTTGACATTTCCAGGCATTACTAATATGAGTTTTTGTTGAATATGCAAATTAACAATATTACTTCTCAATTATCATGGACTTAAAGAGTGAGAACATACTTTTAATCAATTCAGTTGTTTCATAGTTTATCCTTTGGCAAATTGATGGGCATTTACAAACTTTCTTAAATTGAATACTATTTTTTATCCTACGTCTAGAATTTCAGTCTTCTGAAACAAAAACATAAGCTTTTTCTTCTGCAATATGCTTAATAAGCAGAAACATACAAAGTCCCTATTTCTTCTTATTCCTTGGAACATGCCTTTCTCAGTCTCAAGTCTTCTGACATTTTTGGATTTCTTAGGAGAAGTATGCACTAACCAACTAAATGAAAAATGCCACATAGCTAGGCCAGCATGCCTGCTCTGATGTCCAATTCTCCCATGGCTCCATTTATGTGAAACCATTCTACTCACAGCTCCTGATAAAGGGGTAGCCCTAGATGGCCTTAACTTACACAACTTGTCTTAGCTCCCTCTTGGCCAAACCAGAGACAGATACTTAATTCAAGTTCAACGATAATTAATAAGCTGTTCAACAACATGAGGTCGCTGCTATTCAAGATTGAGCTGATTTTCTCTGGCATGTCAGCTGAGAGAGAGCTGAGCGATTGCCTACAGCTGATCAAGAAGGTATAATCAGGGCTGAGAGGCAGGGGAATTGAATCAGGCAATGAGCATCACACAGAACCAAATTCTTGAGAACACAGAAGCTATGAGATGCCAAAAAGATGAATGGAGGGGGGAAAAAAGTCAAAACTGAGTCAAAAGCAAAAAAATAAAAACCCAAAAATAAGGATAACAAATGAGTTAATGATTATATAGAAGATAGAAGCTAAGTAATTAATAACTAAGCAGAAGATATATGCCCTTTCCTATTTGGATTACTGTAATATAATCCTAACTGGAGCCCTGTCTCCATACAACAACAGATGTCATCTTTAAAATCATGCATTCTATCACTTGGCATCTTTGTTCAAAATACTCCAAAAACTTCCCATTGTATCAAGAATAAAATCTAAGGCTCCCCATGGGCTACCCAGTTCATACTGCTATAACCCATCTTATACCACATTTCTATCCTGCTCACCTAACAATTGTGCCTGAAATATTTTGTCTCCGGATCTTTTCTCACTCAGAGCTTTAATCAAATGCCAGCTCTTCTGAAAGAACTTCACTGACCACCTACTTTAAGGCACTCTCAGCATCCCTCAACCTTTCTCATAGTCACTCACTCATCACCTGGTTTTATTTTCTTTTGAGCACATGTCACTAGCTGCAGTTCTCTTATTTGTTTACTGCTTAAGGTCTATTCTGTTGTCTTCCTACTCCTTGAGAATGTTGGCAGAAACCTTGCCTGATCTCCAGTGCTTAGCACACGGTAGGAACTCAAAGAGGTATTTAAGAAATGGAATGATGAAAAGATGAAGAGTGTGGGAAAGAAGGTGGGGAGGGGAAAAGGGAGAGAAGGTGAGAAAGAGGAAAGAGGTTCCTCTAGAAGAAATCACCAGTGCTGCTTTTATTTTAAAAGGAACCTCTTTTATTTTAGATTCTGCTTTTCCTCCAAGAGTCCTTGGATTTTCCATAGTTTTACAATTCTTCCTTTCTGTGTGACCTGATAGTTTATATTTCCCTGATTGTCTGATGAACACATAGCTTGTATAAATTTCAGTTCCTTCTTAAGAAAAGAAGAAAACCCTTATAGGCATAGTAGTAATGGCAGAGAAAAGCTGACTGCTTAAGGATAAAATAGCTCTACTTATTTCTTCACTAATTAAAAAGAAGAAAAATTCAAATAATTATATTTGTTTTTAGTTTCTCTTACCCTGTCACACAAATTATTTCACCTAGTTAAGTTTATCCTTAATATAAAAATATGCTTATGTTGAAATCTTTAGAAAGTATTGAAAAGCACAAAGAAAAAGTAAAAATCTACATAATCTTACGACCCTGGATCACTGGTAATGTTTTTGCATGCATTTTAAATAACAGTAAAATTATACTCTCCAGAACTATAATATTTGTAAATCGATCTTTTACTCATTAACATATCAATAGTATTCCATGTCTTTCACCAATTTGAAAGAATATATGCACCCCTATGTTCATAGCAGCATCAGTTACAATAGCCAAGATCTGGAAACAGCATAAGTGCCCTTCAGTAGATGAGTGAATAAAAAAGCTATGGTACATTTACAAAGTGGAATACCATGTGCCATTAAAAAAAAAGGAAATCTTACCTTTTGAAATGGCATGGATAGACCTGGATATTATTCTGCTAAGTGAAACAAGCCAATCAGATAAAGACAAAAGCATATAATCTAACTTGTAAATGGAAACTAATGAACAAAACAAACTGACAAAATAGAAACAGAAACATGGACATATGGAACAGACTGACAGCCATCAGAGGGGAGGCTGGAAGGAGGGACTGAATGAAAGAAGATAAAGTGTATAGCCAAAGAACATATATGTAATAACACGCATACAAAGACAGTGTGATGATGGCCAAGGGAAAGGGGGAGTAGGGGGCTGGGTGGAAGTGGGCAAGGCGGGGAAGTGGGGACCACTGTAATAGTGTCAGTAATAAAACTAAAGTTGAAAAATGGAAAATTAAAATAAAAAATATGCATTCTTCTACATCTTTTTTTCATGCCTATAGTTTATTTCATACAAAATGAATGATTTTATATAGCTTACCATTATTTTACATTTAGATTAGATGGAAATTTCACAGATATAAATAATGCTAAGATTGACTCTCATAAAATTAATTGTATATGTATTCATGATTTTTCCTTATGATAAATTAAAAGATTTCTTTTCATATGTATTGTTTTGTCTTCTGGGTCACTGTCATACAACTATAAAATAGAAAAATTCAACAATCAAATTAAAATAAATTACACTTATTATTGAAAAAAATTTAAAGGGGAAAGTATATTTGTAGACATAAAATAGCTGGCTGTTTTTAAACAATATTGTAGAACAGTACAAATATAATAACCAGTTTAGACAGAAGAGGAGAAAGACATTGCCTCAAAATATGCACATAGGAAATGTTAGCGGGACCCAAATGAGCATTTTAAAATTTCTTGGGTTTTTAAAAAACCTACAGTGAAGAAAGAAATATAAAGTTAAGTTGCCAATCAGATGATATATTGGCAAATTTCTTGTTAGAAATCTTAGATGCATTTAGGGTTTCTCCATCAACATATATTATAAACAGTTAAAAGAATGAAAAGGAACAACAACCAACACCGAACCTTTCCACTGGCCTAAGATCAGTGTATACGCTTTGTTAAGTACGACAACCCAGAGGAAAGAAAGATGAGAACAAACGGAGAAAGACGCTGTCTTTTCCATACATTTTCAAAGAAGCTCTAGGCTTGAAATGCACTGGACGAAGAACAGCCTCACACGCTGAGAAGAGGATAGCCTCAGCTTAATGAAAGATGACACAAAATCAAGACTTTTCGGGGCAATACCTGCAGTAAAGGGTAAGTATTCTGACAATGTCAGTGTCTGCAAACATCTCCTAATGCCACCAGGTAAAAAATAAACACCATCAGCAGTATCCATTGCTTATTCAGCTAGTCATGGGCCTAAATGACCCTTCCTCAGATTTCTGCTGCAAGATTTACAAAAGTAAAGAAGCTGGAATTCAGCTAAAAAAGTCACACAAAAAGGAAAGAATCAAAATAGGATATGTGATTACCAAAAATCAATGGTGTCCAAACTGCCAAATAGCAGTCAGTAGGTAGTGATCTTCTATTTACCATTTCAAATCGTGTTATGTGTTATGAAGAGCATTCATTACATATGTAGATACAGTATGTATATAGTTAAACCCAGCCGTGTGCTGAAGTCAGCATGAGAACTGATATTATCTCTTCCTAGCTCTGCTTCTTTAGCTGGAAATTGTCCATGGCAGGAGTATTTAAATAGATATTTCCCTTTTCCCCTTTTCCCATAATGCCAGTTGTTAATTTACCAGCACACTTCTGGAAACTTAATTATATTTTTATGAATTATATATTCAGATATACAGGCCCTTCTGATGGATAAAATAAAGTATACAACAACAAAATAATTAGGGTCAGGCTAAGCTGTCTAATGATGTTAATATTAGGCCCAGAAAGCAAATTTTCAATACAGACCATTCGATGTGAGCAAAGTGGCACTTAATTTTTGCTTATCTCCATTGTCTGTCAGAATAATTTATAAATGCACTTTATAATTATCTTTTTACTGAGATATCTTTTACACAGAGTAAAATGCACAGGTCCTAATACAGCTCATGTGTTTCGACAGATGTATAACCCATGTGACTAACAACAAAATTTAGATATAGAACACTCTCATCACCCCTGAATGCTCTCTTGTTTCCTTTCTAGTCAATAATGAAATCACCCCTGTGTTCCCTCCCAGGCAACCATAGTTCTGATTTTTAATGTCATGGATTGGCTTTGTCTGTTCTAGGACATCATCAAAATGGAATCACGCAGCAAGCACACTTTTGTGCTTGACTTCTTACACTCAAGGTAGTATTTTGAGATTTACTCTTGTGTCTTTTAGCTGTTATTTTAAAAAATCTTTTATTTGGAAATAATTTCATATTTATAGAAAACTTACAAGAATAAGAGTAAGAATACAAAAACCTCTGTATCTCTTGGCCAGATTCACTTGTTGAAGGTATTTACCTATTCTAACATGTGCATGGTCTCTAGTTCTTGTTTTATATAAACACACACATACATACAAATATAAACACATATGTATGCATGTATATAAATATTTCTGTATATACATTTGATATACTAAATATTATTTTTCTCAGACATTTGAGAACTTACATGCACCATAGTTCTTTACCAGTATATACTCAGTGGACTATGTAAATATAGATATTCTCTTATAAGATGACATTATGTTCAATAAATTTAACATCAATAAGGTTTTTTAATGAAGTACCCATATTCTAATTTTAAGACTAATTCAATAGGCACAATTATGGACTCCACACTACCTTTCTCTCCTATACAGGGTCTAGTCAAAAACCAGACTTTCTTTTCTGAGACAAGCATTTTCTTTAGTACAGTGGATTGAAGTTGCCCATTCTTTTGTTGAAGGACATTTGGGTTATTTCATGTCTAAAGCTGTCATGAATAAAACTGCCACAAACATTTTGTCTACATTTGTTTGAGGACATATGCTCTCATTCTTTTGGATAAATAACCAATAGGGAAATTGTTGAGTCAAAAGGTGGGAGACTTTTGACTTCATAAGAAATTACCACACACTTTCCTAAAGCAGATGAACAATTTTATAGGCCCGATAAATATGTAAGCATTCCAGGTGTTCCATTCCCTCACAAACATTTCTGTGTGTTTTGTCGGTCTTTAAATTTTAACGATAAATTTTAACAACCTAGGAAAATGAGAAGTGTTATATCTCTATGGCTTATTTAATAATGCCCTGATGAGAAATCTTTTTGAGCATCTTTTCATGGCTTATTGGTCACTTATACCTTCTTTTGTAATGTTCTGCTCAAGTCTTCTCCCATTCTTTTACTGATGTGGTTTTCTCTTTATTAATGACTTGTAGAAATTCTTTATTAATGCTCATGAAAGTCCTTTGTCAGATGTATAGATCATTTTGTTGTTGGTAAAGGTGTCTTTAGATTAGGAAAATTTTTAATTTTAATTACAGTTATTTTTATTTCATTTTTCTAAGAAATATTTGCTTAATCAAAGGCCTAAAACTTTTTTAAGTTTTACCTTGAATGATTATGTCTATGATCTGTTTTTAATTAAATTTTGAGAATGGTATTCAAGAGTCAACATTTTTAGGTTCTTTTTTCCTCCATAGGTATCCAGTTGTTTCAGAAACATTTGTTTTAAGAGCTTTCCTTTCCCCTTTGGACTGTAGAGGTACATTTGTTTAAAGGAACTTGAACCTATATTGTGGATCTATTTCTGTATGTCTACTATATCCCATTGAACTATTTGTCTGTGCTAATGCCCATATCCTGCTGTCCTCATCATTACAGCTTTAAACTAAACCCAACAATTGACTAATAAAACAAGTCTTCTTGCTTGTTTTTTTAAGGCTTTTTTTTGTTTGTTTCTTCTGGAGCCTTTGCATTATCCTATATGTATTAGGATCAGCCTATCCTTCTCTAAAGGGAAAAAATATAATTTATTGGAGTATGTAGGACTTTCACTGAAACTGTAGACAAATTTGAGATAAATTCACACCTTACGTATTCAGTCTTCCTAAAGCAAATATAGTATATCACTTCACTTATTTAGTTATACTTTAATTTTTCTCAGTAATGTACTGTAACGTCATACAATACTATGTAATGCAGCAATGTACCATTGCTGATATAGAGAAATGCCATTTTTTTATATATTGATTTTATATCATGTAAAGATGCTACATCTAATATTTATGCTCTTATTTTTTTATTATTGAACTAGTAGGACTTTCAGAACAATGTTGAGTACAATAATGAAAGCAGATATCCTTGCCTTTTTCTTAGGAAAATAAATTCAAAGACTGATGTAAACTAAAAATTATTATAGATGAGTTTTATAATATTGAGAAATTTTATTCTATTCCTAAATTGCTGGGAGTTTTTATTGTAAAAAGACAGTGAATTTTATCAAATTTGTTTCACTTTGGTATAGTTTTGTTTTTGTTTTTTTGAGAGATTTTTTTTTGCATCTACAACAATGTCTATGTGATTTTTCTTTATTCTCTAAATGTGTTAAGTTATACTACATGAATATAGTGTTAATGAGCTATGTCACTTTTTCAAAAATTGACAATATTCAGTGTACAATTAGTTTGCTTAAATAGACACAAAAGTCATATAGTAGCTACAACAGACATGAGATAGAATATTTCCATGATCCCAAAAGTGATCTTGTCCTCCTTGCCCTCCCATCAGTCAAACTCTGACCTCACTTCAGGCTCTGATAATCACTGAATTACACAGTGTAGAATTTTGAGGTGTTTGGAGTCTTTTATTAAAATAATGCTTTTGAGAAAATCCTTATGAAATTGAATTGGCATATTTATCAAATATCAATTAACTGTATTAACTGTGCATGTGTGGGTCTCTCTTTTTCAATTTATTTATGGTATACTCACAGCCATGACGAACAGCCTAGATGATTATCATTTTAGAGTTAATCTAAGAATAACATAGTTTAAGTCCTGTCTGTTCTTTCAAAAATCAGTTCACAAAGTCTAGATATTTTGCTTTTTCATAGAAATTTTATCATGTACTTGTCAATTTCTAGTTAAAAATTTGCTTGAATTTTGAGTAGGATTTCTTTGAATCCACAGATCCATTTGCAGAAAATTGACATGTTAATAATAGCAAGTCTTCCAATTTATGAACCTCGGATATCTTTTTGTTTAGGCTTTTAAAAATATCTCTCAACTACACTTTATAGTACACAGATTCTTCTCATAGTTTAAAAATATTCCAAAAATCATATTTCTATGCATATTTAATGAGGATTGTTTTCTTGATGAATTGATTTATCATACTAAAACTTTCCTCTTAATCCTTGGTAATATTTCTTGTCCTCTTCTACATTGTCAAATTTTAGTATAAACATTTCCAGATTCCCTTTATATATCCCCTTCTATCATTTACTTCCATTCAATTTTATCCTTTTCATTCAGTCTGTGCCTTTACGTGTTACATTATGTTCTCTGTATCCAGCCTGAAAATTTCTGTCTCTTAATTAGATTTATAGATCTTTTACATTAATGTTATTATTGATATTCTGAATGGATTTCAATTTACCATCCTAATATTTTTCTATTCATCCTATTTGAACTTTTAAAAAAATTCTTTGTGTTCTGTTTTTCTTTGGAAAAATTGAAGACTTAGGTTTTCTCTTCTCTTCTCCTCTCCTCTCTTTTCTTTTCTTTTCCTCTTCCCCTCACCGAAGGATATGTTTATTGACATTTTTAGAGCAGGAGGAAGTGGGGGGGCAGGGAGAGAGACATCAGTGTGAGAAGAAACATCAGTGTGAGAGAGACACATGGATCTGTTGCCTCCTGTATGCGCCCTGACTGAGGAGCAGACCTGGAGCCCAGGTATGTGCTTTGACTGGAATGAATCTGCAACATTTTGGTGTATAGGACGACACTCCAACCAACAGTGCCATGAAGCCAGGGCTTTGGTTTTATTTTATCTCCACTATTCTCTTATTAGAGGTACATGTTTGCATTGTTTTACTTTGTTTTTAGTAAGTGTTCTAGTGTTTGCAATATATATAATATATATTATGTCTCTCCAGAAAGTATCAGCCATGCACTATGGGAAATAGACACATTTAATGAAAAAGATACAAGATACAAGAAACATTGTACTTAGGACAGTGACATCCCAGGTTCCTTCAAAGTGGGTATCTTGAGACCTCACACAGTTCTCCCAGTTGCCATCAGCTGCCCCATTGTATTTTCCTGAATCTCATCAACGGTCTGAAATCTCTTGCCTTTCAAAGGTGATTTTAGTTTTGGGAAAAGCCAGAAGCTGGGCTGTAGGGGGGCTGAGGCACCTGGATAAATACACTTACCAGAGTCTACCTTTAAAGAGTACTATACTTCTTGAGGTATAGTATAACAACCTTACAACATCATATTTGCATTTTCTTCTGCCATCCTTTCGTTCATATTTTCATATATTTTACTTCTACATGTTTTATAATTCCCACAATACTTTGTTGTTATGTTTGCTTTAAATTGCTTACTGCCTTTTAAAGAGTCTAAAATTGTAGGAAGGTAATTTTTAATTTAGCTAAATATTTACCTTTTCCAACATCATTTATTTATTTTTCTCCAGATTCAACTTTCCTTTCCAACACTTTTTTTTCAAATTGATAAACATTCTTTGGAATATACTTCTAATCTTCAAACTTCATTTATCTAAAATGTCTTTATTTTACCTCCACTTGTAGAAGATAAAAGTTCAGTTTACATTGCTAAATTTTTTTTATGTTCGCACTGTAAAGATGTCATTCAATTGCCTTCTGGTTTCCCTTTTCTTGTAGTATGGCAAGTCAAACATGATTCTTCTTGCTCCGTGGTAATATGTCCTTTATTCCTCTTTCAAGTGTTTCTTTGTATCTTTGTCTTCAGCTGTCTGAGCATGGTATTTCCATATGTACGTTTCTTTGTTTTTATCCTACTGGAGCTTGGCTGAGCTCATATCTCTGTGTTGTTATTCTTCAAATTTGTGAAATGTTTAGCCATTTAAAAATAATTTTCTGCCTCATTTCTCTTTCCTCTCTGAAATTCTCACCACATATATATTTGATGACCTGTTATTGTCAAACTGGCTACACAGGCACAGTTCACTACTTTTAATATATTTTTTCTGTGTTTGAATTTATATAACATAATCTAATTATGTATATATTTATATATACATTTTACTATATATGTATATCTAATTTTATATGAATATTATATATAATATATATAAAATGGATTGTGCACTACAATTGTATACTACAATACAATTGCATTTGCCAGTATTCACATTTACCAATTCTTTCAGTTGCATGTTTCCTTCTATAAATATAATTGAAAGCAATATGAGATCATGAACAAGAGAAATACAAAACTTTGAAATTGTACCTTTTGAAAAGTGGACTTTCTAATTGATTACTGATATTTCTGTTTTTACCCTGTGAAATTGGGTTCAAGTATTTCCATCAAGGTCCTTTAATCTAAACCTGTGTTTATCTCACAATCCTTTTCCCCCAATTCATGTTTCCTTCCTTTTTCAGTACTACTGCTGCTTTGTCTTCAGTCTTGCTCCTAGCAGTATTTGTTTTTCATTGTCACAGGTGGAGACAGGAAGCCTGGACAACTGGTATTTTGTTTTACCCCCTAGGTATGCGAAGCCACTGATTTCCACTGCTCAGAGTTGCTGAAATGGGAGACCGGCGGCTGTTTGCTCTTCTTGAAGCTTATTGACTGTCAGCATCTCTGGGAATCCCCTGCTGCACCAAGGGAATTCTGCCGTTCTTGCTGAGAAAATGGTTCCCTCTGAAATATCATTGAAAGATCATTGCTGCTGGCAGCTTTCCTCTTAGCCGGATATTGACTGATGCAGATGAAGAAGGTTGTTTTATCATTTAAGGGCTTGCAAACTTTTCCTTACCCAGAGTGTTGGAAATTGTCGAGTTAACAAATATTCTAATTAATGAGCATTAAGCCATTCCATTCAACTCGACAGGTATTTATGAAGTATCTAGTACAGGTTTAGAATTGGGTTAAAGCAGTAGCATTCATAATTTTAAAACTGTTAAGGCCCTGGGTCAAAGTTCTTATATTTGTAATTTAACAATTGTCTTTAATACATGAACAGTACAGGCAGATTTCTAGGCCCTAAATTAATCGCCTGTAAATAAAAATGATGGCGTTACCTAATTCATAGGAGTAGTATATATTTTACATAGTTATTATAATTATTATAATGTAAATATTTTTAATATTAGAGAATTCTGTGAAATTTTTTCTGCCCTCAAGAAGCTTGACTGAAGCAAGAAATCACAAAAAATATATTGTACTGCTTATTATATGTTTATTACATTTATTATAATTACCAGTCCCCATAAAATAAATTTTATATATTATAGCACTATTAATACATGTAATGAACATTTGGGAAATCATAATTTCCTAGAGTTTTATGAACAACCCATAAGAAAATGATGACAATATAGATAGGCACAAATTAAGTACATGAATAAAAGCAAGATATACAAAAAGAATGAAAATATTTGAATATTTTTGACATCCAAAAAATTCTGGTTTTCCATAAGAACAAATGTGGATTTTTAAAAATAGCCTATCAACTATGAAGTCATGAGTGCTAAATATCATTTTTTGCAATAATTAAAGAAGAAAATGACAAAGTAAGAGAGTCTTGTTTCCTACCTCTTTAATGAAGTTATGTTACTACCTGGTAGCAGAACAAAGTTCCCTGTGTATATGGGTAAATGTAAAAGTACACCAAATTATATAGGAGCCCAAGGCTTGCAAAATGCCTTTGCTGAACAATTATTATTTATGCTCTAGTGCTCTAAGCAATGTGTTTTGCTTTATTTTATTTTTATGAGCCATACGAGGAATCTCTTCCATCTAAACCAATTACGCTAAAACGGTCTGTTCTGCACTTCCGTAAATTTTGGAAATTAGAAAGTTCCCTCATTATGGACAATTAGTAAACTAAAGTGAATTTAGGAGAAGATATGATTCATTTTTCTTACTGGCGAAATTTCACCTTTCCTGATGACTTATTAGTGACTGCTGGTGGTGTTAGGTGACCTTGGAAATGATTTAACATGTACATGGAATGATGCCAATTCAAAGGCAATTCTGCCACCTGGGGTATAGAGTCCTTCTTTGGAAACTACCCCACCTCCTTTCATGCAATTTAGGTGGGACAAACTCCCTTGGACAAGTACAGTCATATGATCTAAACCAGGCTAATCGGAATTTCTTTCCTGGATATTTTCATCTTGAGCAAAATAACATGAGTTAAAAACACAGTTGAAGTTGCCAATTTTTTTCTGCCACTGATGTGTGTGCAGTTGACTTCGTTCTTCATCATGTCTCCCCTCAAGACTTTCAGGAACTAGAGATTGCTGGACAACAAGTAAGAGCAGGAGCATCCCATTCACAATGGATTCAGAAGAAAACTAGTAATGAAATCATACACAATCGGCAAGATGTTGGAAAAGAACCGAGTTGTGTCTATAAGGAAATGTACATAAATGACCCACAATTATGTTGTATTAAGGTCGCAAGCATCTTATCATAATAAATGAAAAAGTCCCCATTACCTGGACAGTTGGACATGTTTTACTGGAAATCTAATGATTTCTCTCTGTTTCTAAGATTCTTTGCTAGGAGGTTGGTTCAGTAATATGTGAAATCTCATGTGTATGTATATAGGGGTGGGATTGGGGTGGGGAAGCAATTGAAGCTGCTTCAAAGAAAGGGACTAAAGGAGATTTTTCTGGTACTCGAAGCTGCCTTGGTTCCTCTTCTTCCAATAACTTGGTTGTTTAAGTTTTTCTGTTAGTTTTGTGAGCTTCTATATGTATTTTCAACAAACTAGTATTTTATTTAAATTACACGGTCGATTTCAATTTTTAGCAAAGAGCCCTAACTTAACGCACGACTCTACAAAGAATGTTTCCAATTATTGACAGAAAGTAAAAGAAAGCATTCAGGCCTTTTAAAAATAATGTCCAATAAAATGCAGACATTACAGAAAAACGTGAATAAATCCTCTTTATGGATAAAAATAATATTTCATTGTACAGATACACCACTTTCCGTTTATCTATAAACTAGTTGATTAACATAAGGGTAGTTTCTACTTTTTTACTGTTATGCATCATGCTGGTAAGAATAGTCATACTTAAATTCGTGTGCGGACCTGTCTTCAGTGGTCTTGAGCACATATCTGGAAGTGAAATCGATGTGTCATATGGTAACTGTATCTATAATTCTTTGAGGACCTACCAAACTGCCTTCCAACATGGCTCTCAGGTTAATTTGGGTGGACAAATCAGTCTCTGAAATGATACTTGCAAATGCTAGCATGTCAAACCCTGTATGATATATCTGACCCCAAAGCGTTCCTAGATGACAGCTGTAGTGCAGCTAGAGTAGCTTGGGTCCTCTTCCTGCACCTGTCAGGAAGGGCCTTACTAATGAGGGACTGTTAAACTCCGTGATTGATCAAGTTCTCAAAAACAATTTTCTCTCCTTCCTGTTAACAGTAGTTCTGAACACTAGATATCTTTTCCTCCCACATAATAAAAAAGTGTCTAAGTAAATATGATTGCAAGTAAAAAAAAAAATAGGGAACAGAAATAAGGTTTTGGCTGTAAATTATTTTTACTTCTTCGTGAAGTGTTAATATAAATGCATGGAGCTAGGTGTTAATGCAAGTCAAAATGTTTCTGTGAAAAAGGTTCGGCAATTCAAATTTACAATAATTATAAATAAACCTATTAATTTTCTAGGCAATGTCAACAGTTGGATTTGTTTTTAAAAAGTAAATTTCATATTGGTGGCAACTAAATGGTGTTTATAGCATTTTGTCATATAGTAGATTCCATCCATTCACTCTACCTTTTTAACTGAGTTGTCATACATGCAAGTAGATGATTTTTGGGTTGCCTCTCTTCTGTGTTATTCTTGCATGTTTGCTATTATTAAAAGTATTTAACTATTAAAAAAGAAATCAGGTAGTATAATTATACCTTGTGATTTTTTAAATATTTTAACATTATCATTTAAGTAAGCAGAAATTTATATTATAAATTATAATTATATACTCCATCAACTTTTTTAAGATGGACAATTTCACTGAATGACATTTAATATTCTCCCTAACTTTAAGAGACAACAAACTTTTCTAGCTTCTAGTATAACTGCAGGTACAAGGAGGTAACTCCTCTAAACATTTTGTTGCTAGATATTTTGCATATGTGTTAAACCTAAACAAATTGTAAACTCATTTTGTTTATGACAAAATGTAAACAAAATGTAAACTCATGTGGGGGACGCAAAGCTAAGCTGTAATGAAACAAAGGGAGCACAGAGCTGGGTGGAGGGATCCAGGATCTGAACCCAGAGAGTGTTTCTTACCACCTCAGTAAACGTGGTCACACACTCAAACTCGCTGATCCTCAAATTGCTCAAGGATATAAGGATGTAATGACACCTCCCTCAAAGGATTGTTCAAAAATTAAATAATACAGTATATAAAAATAATCATCTTGTATTACACTAAAAAATCATGTTTTTTCTTTTTTTCTTTTTATAAACCTCAAGTCTTAGGGCAGCTCCTTGCATGGTAAGCACTCAACACAAAATGTATGGAAGATGATGCAGTATTTCTTTATAAATTTTGATCTCACAGGTGTATCATCACCAGTTCTTTAGTAATTATTTTCTAAGATATCTTCAAAGATATGGTAAATGTGTCTTTCTGAAACCATTAATGATTAAAGTGAAGGATCCATTGTCAAAAATATACTGTTTTTTTTAGCAAGAAAAAATAGTTATTTTCTTATCAAAATGTACAATATAACTTTGGTAGTCATTAGTGCAGCCCCTAATGTTTTTTATTCTTCTATAAAGAAAAATGGTAGAATTATACTTCTTGTCTCTTGGAAGTTAAATGTGCCATGTTTAGCCCAACAAAACGTAAGCAAGGATGATGTTAATCTCTCCCAAGTAGAAGCTTAAAGAAACAACGTGCAGTTGTCCCCATGCTTGTTCCCTGTGTCCTGACAACCAGCAGCATTTGGGATGTTTGGCAATGCCTGAAGACATTTTTTCATTGGCATGACTGGGGAGGGTGTGAGCTGTAGCTAGTGAGTAGAAACCACGTCTGCACTAAAGATTCTACAACCCTGACCCCTCCCACCCTGGGGCAAAAAAAAAAAAAAAAATGTTATCCAGCTCAAATATTTATAGTCACTGCTGAGAAACCCTGGCTTGGTGTAAGCAAGATAAGGATAATAGTTCCTAGCTATCCATAAAGAGATTGTATAAGACAACATAGCCTGGCTTTTCCCAAAGGATGAATTTATTTTATAATTTTAGTAAAATTAGAGCACAGCGTGCTTCCCTTAGTAATGTTTAAATAATTTAGTTCTGAAATTTCAGGATTTAATACCCATTGAATACTTGATGCTGGGATTAAAATTGAGGCTGAAATACGTTTAAAATTGAAAATAAATTGATCAGCTCAGATTTCAAGATAGTCTAGATTGTCTTTAGAGGGAAATGATTTTTCATGAGAAGAATCTGGTTTTAATGCCTAATTAATGTCTCTACTTTAAAAAAAACAGCAATATGCTCAAATGCTTGGGGAAAAAAAGATTATAAAATTTGCTTTATAAAATTAAACTGAAAGTTATAAGTTCACTGAAAAAAATCAATTTTACTTAAATACTTTAATAATTTCTACTATTTTACTATGAAATATTTTAATACACATATTGAAGTAACCACCAAAAGGCTGTTTGGATATATGTTTTAAGGGGAAAAAATAGATAGAAAAAATAAGAAAAAAGTTATAATGACAAGAGATCATTTTCTATAAAATGTAATTCTATTGATAAAAATATGAGTTGGGATTATCAGACCGAAATAAAATACTGATGGAATTTTAATTTGTTTCTAAAGTCACATATTTTCTCTTCTCAAAATATTCAATTTCCTTTTTCATTTATTTCTTTAAATAGCTAATATATTCACAACATTTCAAAGAATTAAAAAGTATAAAAAGATAAAGAGAAAAAAGTTATTCTCCCAGTGAAAGTCAGCACGTATGACCACACAGATTGTGTAAGGTGTAACAGTGTTCGTTAATGACACCACTGGCAGCTGGACATGCTGTTCATACAAACCTCATTCACAATAACCCTGTTATTAGTTCCATAGGGTTATGCAAATATTCACTCCCTTATATATTCATATGCATATATAACATATTCATATGCATATGCAATATATGCATGTAAATATAGATACATGCATCCATATGTATATGGAAAGTAATCTGAATTAAATTTTTCCCCTCATTTAACTATTTTCTTATAATAAGCATATCTGTAGGCTAGAATATAATCTCCATGTCCATCTACAATAAAAGGTTCTCAAAAAGAATTTTTGATTGTTGTACATGCCTTAGGTGAAAAAATATCAATAACATAGTTGCAGCTGAAACATTTCATGACATGTGTGATGACAAAGTTCTTGAATTTTTCAGTGCTTAATGGTTTACCTTGCTCCGCAGTTTCCTCGACTGACTCATAATCCTTCCAACTTTTTTTGCTCATTGGATTCAGTGTTTCAGTTCCTAAAACAACAAATAATTTTCATTGAATTTTATATCATCAAAATGAAAACACATCTTTGATATTAGAGCAAGTGATCATGAGAAAAGGGAAGTAATATGAGACCTGGAAAACTTAAAGCAACATGAAAAGCATGAGGTGAAAATTTATGTAACCTTCGGAAAACAATTCAATAACTGAAAATCTATTTAGTAAAAATAAAAGACTATTAGAATTCAACCACAGTTCTGAGGATCATAAATGAATAAAAAATAAGTGATTGCCATGGGCTGAATGCTTGTATCTCCTATCTCCCCCCAGTGCATGTCTTAAAGCCCTAATGCTCAGTGTGGCTATATTTGAACATGGGGTTTCTGGGGAAGTATTTAAGGTTAAATGAGGTCATAAGGTTGGGGCCCTGAATCCTTAGGATATTTGTCCTTATAAAAAGAGAAATGAGAGAATGTTCTTCCTTTATCTCTGTCCCTGTTCTCATGCACCACGGAAAGGTCATGTGAGGACATGGAGGCCACCATCTGCAAGCCAGGAAGAGAGCCTAACCAGAAACCAAATCTTCCAGAACCTTGATCTTGGGCTAACCTCTAGGACTACACAGGAAAATAGGATATGTGTTCAAAGATGTTTGTTGTGCATTATTGGTAATAGACATTTGGAGATAAAACAAATAACCAATTTGTTAATTTGTGATATGACCCCCTCAGCAAATGGTTAAAATATCATCTGTTGAATATTGGTGCTTGGGTTCTGTGCCTAGAAAGGTTAGAAATTTAGAAGGCTTGTTGGGAAGTATGGGTATCAGAGAAGGTTGGCTCTTCTAAAAACCTCAGTAAGGTGCTGCAGAAAGCACCATGCTTTGGTCTAAGGAAGGAGTTCCCAAAGTGTGGTCTGGATCCAATAGTATCAGCCTCCTCTGGGAACTTGGAAAAAGAAAATTCCACAGCCCTACCCCAGACCTACTGAGTCAGAAATTCTGGGGGTGGGGCCAGTGAGCTGGTGTTTAATAAGCCCTCCTGGTGAAACTGACACATTCTAGTTTGAGAACCACTGATCTAAGGCAGTAATTCTCAACCTTAGCTGCTCGTTGGAATTACCAAGGGAACTATAAAAAGTAGGGTTGCTGTGGATCCATCCTTGGAGATTTTTAGTGAATCGTTATGTGGTAGGGGCAAGTATTTTTAAAAGCTCCCCAGGTTACTGAAATGTACAAACAGAACTGAGAACCAAAGCTGAGGTGACCCAAACTGAAAGCAGAAATGAAGAGAGTGGAAATTCACTACAAAAATTGTTTTGTTTTGTTTTGTTTTGTTTTGTTTTGTGTTGTGTTGTTTGTGGCCCACAGCATAAAACTGCTGAAGGTCAGTCGTGACTTTGGATGAATATAGTAGTTTGATTCTCTGTACCATCTTAAATTTTATGTGAGCAAGAACAAGAAAGTCAGACTTCAAATAGAAGTGAAGACTGGGCTCTTGATGGTGCCAAGAAAGCGAAAACGTCTGAAGCTCCTGGCCCAGACCACTGCACAAGCCTCCCTGAAATTCATCCTGGGATATTGCTCCCTTGGATGCCCCTCAGAGCCTAGCATTGCTCACTGCTGTCAGCTCTGAGGAAGAAGCCAGGCAAAGTGTCAAGAGATTGTCATGCGCACAGACTCAGGAACCACAATGCCTCAGATGAATTCTGACTCTACCTTTTATTAGCCATGTAACCTGGGAAAGTAAGTTACGCCTCACTTCGATTCTAACATGGAAATAATACCCTTTTGCCTACCCCACAGGGATACTGAGAAAGAAGAATCAATGAATGTAAGACGCTTAATACAATGCTTGACACCCATTTTTAGACTTAGAAATAAGACTAAAAACAGATCCTATGATAGCTTGTTTCTAAAAAATAAAAACAAGAAGGTCAACATTAAATGATCGTGAGTTAGGCATAGGTTATGGGTTTAAAAATAATTATACATGCATTGTATGATGTGTATAATTACATGTATGATAACACCTTATACATGTACTTATAGATATGCATATGTATGGATGGATGGGTGGATGTATGGATGGATGGATAGATAAAATGTTTCAGACACCTGTTTAGAAAACAGCAATGAATAAAACAGAGGAAGACTTTTTGTGAAAGAGATCACATTCTAGCATTTTAGTGGGGTTACAGAAAATAAATACACAAAAAATATATAATATCAGGTAAATATAAGGAAAAAATAAAGCACATAAGAATTAGATGGTGACATTTGAGGAGCAACTTGAAAGAAATAACAAGTCATGCTCACAACTGGAGACAGAAAGATAGAGCCAAAGAAACACCAACACAAAAACCCTCGGGCATTATGACCTTGAAATGTTCTTTGATGAACCGCAAGAAAACAAGTGTGGGTGGAATGGCTTGAGCAAGGTGAGGCCCATCAAAGAATGAAGTTTCAGAGATGGTCAGGCCCAGCCATAAAGAGCTTACGGGGCATGGTCTGGACTCCTAATTTTACTTTAAAATAATTAGAAGACAGGCTTGTTCAAACAGGAAAATTTCCTTAATCTGATAATATATTTTTAAACAAAATCTACATTAGCTGCTATGTAGTGAAATTGCAATACTAGGTCTGGAACAATGGTGGGAGGCTGGTCAGGAAGCCTTTGCATATGAACCTTTTAGTACAGGCAAGAACCCGTACCGGTTTCAACTAGTATGATGGCAGCATGTGGTTAAAAGCAGTGCGATTCAGAATAAACTAGGATTTATGGATAGGATTTATGAGTGTTTTTAGCCTGGATCATAGATCCAGATACTAAGATGTGTAAAGATCCACCATTTTGGCCTTGTTAAATTTAAACTTCCATTTTGGGGGTTCTAAGCAGTTTGAAATTTGTGTGCTAAAGATATTGATCTGGCCTTACAACTGTATTTAAATCAATGAAAAGACATGATATCACATAGGAAGTTAGTGTAGATGGAGGGGAAAAAAATGGATTGGCAACCAACCAGTTATCTTTATAACGTATTTGCCCCCAAGGCTGGCTATCAGAGACCTATGACTACTTAATCCCTAAAGCAATTCCAAAGTTTCCCAAATTCACAAATAGGAAAAGGACTCTCAAAGTGGTATTGTCCATAGATGGGAATCTTCCCAATATGTTTTCGAAAAGTCCTCATGGAGGACATTGGGAGAGGTAGGCTCCAGCCACTTTTGCTTTCAGGAAATATGGCTGCCCCCTTACAGAGCTCACTGTTCTGCCAATGGAAACATAATTTAGTACCCGTTATCTACTAGAATAAAACCTGTATTCTGTATTCTGGAGCTCTGATCATCACATATGTTGCTTTCCTTGTTCCCTGTTTATAAAAAAGGAGGTCTTATTGTTTGTCTTCCTTCTCTTTTGTGAAATGAATGCATTGAGATGGTTTTACTTCTCATTTGTCCCATACATGACCAGATCATGAGGTGGCACACCCAGACCTGACTAAGGAAACTTAACATCATCCAAAGATTCTAAATTCAGTAACTGAACAAGATTTCACCTGGTGTTCCAAGGGAAGAGAATAAATATATTTTCAGTTACGTTTGAACTAATTGCCTGATCTTAGGTATGGGCATTGTTGTAATTTATTTATCGGTAAAAATGTGCAAATATGTCTGTTTATATTTTTACCAGTTTAGGAATCCTTCCTTCCTCTTTCTGCCCCACCTCCCTTTCCTTTTGGGAACTACTCCTTCAATTCGAAGACATTAAATAAACCACATTCCAGGTTTAAAAGGTGGACATGTAATCCAGGTCTAGATTCATTTTGTCAGTTCACCTGACCAGAGTGATTGGTCCCATTCTGTTATATAATTTATACAGTCCAAACAGATTTCTTTCCTGAGGTTTCTTTCTCTTTTTTTAAACAAGAGGAAAGGGTCCTCCCACCTGAAGTCATAGAGTTTAAAGGATGTGAATTGGGGGCTACTGACATCCTCTGCTTTTCACTCCACATGGGAAAAATCTGTCTGAAGTAGGAGATAACGAAGTAAGCAGAGGCAACCCCAGAGGGGAGGAAGCGACAGACCCCTGACAGCATGTGGCCTCTAGTTCTGGAGTCTGACGTGCCCAGATTTCATCAGCTGATAAATAGTCTCGTGTAAACAAGTTTGAGTTGCTTTTCTGGAACTTATAACTAAGAATTTTAACTAATACACATTAATCTTAATTCTATATACATCAACCTATACAACTAATTTTAATTCTGTGTTGTTAATGCTGAATATATATATATGCACATTCATTTTAAAATAAAAAATATTCTTGAAAAAAATTAATACAGGAACCCACAGTGTCCATAGCCATGTTGGAAGTCCTTATAGGAGGGTGCTGTGTAATTAATATGCCCCTGGATCACAGGGACTTGGAGAGGTGAGATGCCTTACAGAGGGAGAACGTGACCTTGATTTGGGATGTAAATACCCAGATTTTATACTAAACTAGTGTTTCCCAGAGACTAGCCCCAACATTGGTGGCTTCTGTGAGATTACCCAATGTGCTACCAAAAACTATTTATTGGTCATTTACACTGAAAACAAAGTTAAGCAAGGTTTGAACAAAGAAACACTTTTTTCCCCCTGCAACATATTTTCAAAGCTTCTAATTGCAGTCTAATTCTTTCCTGCGGTGTAGAATAAACCACAGTACCATCTATTCAAAGAAAACCATATCATTTATTAACATCGCCACAGAACACTGTTTGGGAAATATTGGACCAATCCTATGTCGTAGACAGGGAGGACAGTCCTTAGGAATCTTACTCTTATCTCATTTGTTTTGATTTAAAGTCTTAGAAAGAAAGAACAGGGCCAGAAGGAAAATGCCATTTTTCCCCTGTGCAAAACACTCCCAGATAAGGATACAAGCAAATTCAGCCTCAATGCTCAACATCCAGGTTGTTAGATTGAATCACAGAGAAGCAAAGCCCTAAGCCAAATAAACAAATCTCTAGTGATGGAGCCATAGTGACTTTGAGAGGCAAATCTGGAAGTATTCACAAATAAAAGAAATCTCTTAGTTCTAAAAATGACTGATATGCCTAGAGTCAGCAGTCTATGGGCCCTAACTGATAAACATCAACCCTCTGATAAATAGAAATATATTCGAGCTGTATTAGGTGTTAAGGATCTCTTGATTGCTATATAGTTATGAAAGGATAGTGATTTTGAGAGAATTATGGTATCTTTAGCTTCTAGAATAATCCTAAAATATAAAGTAATCATGTTTAGTTTAAAGATAATCTAAAAAGAGATTAAATCCTGGAATGGCAACCATTAGGTTTAGTACTGGCCTGAAAGCATGGAGATAGACCAACAAACAGCCTTGAAAATCCTAGTGATCAGTCTTCTTAGATAAAATGCACTGGTATTTTGCTAGTGCTTGATATTTATGTCATTTCTTTATTTCAGTTTTGCTCAGTTTTTTAAAAGGATGGGTGGTAGTTGAGAAGGAAAAAAAAATGAGTTGTACACTTAGACTTAAAATTGAAGGAATTAAATTTGCTCTAAAATTCCAGTGATAAAATCCATATAAAGCAAATGTCAATAGCTTTGGTGGAAATACACGTAGAAATTGTCTGTCTGGATATGACTGATGTGTATAGGAACATAAAAATTTGAAAAATAAAAATGAAAAAAGTAAGTCAATTTGACCTAAATGATACCTTAGAGAAGTTGAATTGTAATTTTCAAGTTTAAAAAGTGAGAATCAAATAAAATATTTAGAAAAAGATTTGATGAAGAGAAATGTGATAGCACAATGTAGGAAAATTATTCAAAAACAAGACTCAAGTTTGCGATATTTAAAAGTATTACACAGGAAAATCACAAAGTTGCGTAGATACCACTCATCAGGGTTAACCATGGCCCAGAAGAAATACACATCAAAATCATTTACTCTATGAGCTCTAAGTCTATGCATAATAAGCCATGTGTGGATTCCTGCAATTACTTCCCACACGTAACAAGAGGTGTGGTAATCTGAATAGAAGATCAAAAGAATCTAGTGATTAGGAATGATTATTTTATATGATAATGTAACACATTTCCCAGGCCCTCAAGTTCTGGGTCTAAAATGGAGATATATTAACAGTAAATTTTATTTATTCTTATTTCTCCAGGTCTTGAAAGAATCTGTTCCAGTTAAATTGGGAATGCCCCAACAGCTGTCTTCATGTGTTCACAAGCAATTTTCCTCAGTAGCCATGTAACAACACCATTTGTATGTTATTTGTTTTGGTTTGCCTCCAATCTTAGTAGAGTTAACACCTCCCTCCCTGCTGAAAGGCAGGAAGGCACTTTACTACTCTCTTAGCTTGTACTCCAAAGAAGCAGAACAAGATTTGAAAATTCTTTTTGAGTGGTGTTTTGGGATAGTACTTTTATGAGAAGTGGAATAGAAAAGCAGGATGGAGACTGGGGGAAAAATTAAGCAAAGATGTGTCTCCACTGGAGACTAGCTTCCTTCTGATCCCCCAGTGAAGTTCTGAAGTTTGAACTGCACCACAGACGTAGCCTTAAGGCTAGAAGCTGCCCTTTTGAAGACCCGTAGGGGAGGTGGCCCCTGTTTAGACAATAATGGTTGCTGGGAGAAAGGGGCTGGTCTATGGGTTGTTATTTGCCAACATTCAGAGCAACAGGGAGACAGGTATATGCGATGGAAAAGAGAACTGGGTAATCCACTCGTTTGTCACATTAAAGGTACTCTGTCTCGACATAGCTTTCTCTACAGTCCTGGTGAGTCAAGTTTCCCAGGAAAACTTTTTTACAGAGGGTTAGTGGGATGAGCTGCCTGCCTTGTTGCTGCAGGTGCTCCTAAGCCCATAACTGAGTCATCTCTTCCGTCACCGTGTCTAGGTTCACTGGCCCGTCAGCACCTCTGCTTAGCCTTGTGAGGACCCTGACTACCATTCCTGAGCTCTCTGGGACCCGTGGTTGTTGTGCCTTTTTCAGGCCGTGGTTACTTTACTTGCCCATTTTCAGTTACAACCATAGAGACACCCACTGTTTAGTGGTAACTGTGCCTCCTTGTGATCAGGATCAATTATCCCTGCCAGTATGTTACTTCATTTCTTTGTTTACTGCTCTATTGGCTTGAGGTATGTAAAGTGACCTAGTAGTATATCTGTAGGTTTAAGTTTGGTGAGAATCTCCCTATGTCCTCTGGACAAGAGAGCCCTCCTGCAAATCAGAATCTGAAGACCTACAGAGCCTAAGGTTGCAAAGATGACTATCTCAAATCTATAAATAAGTTACCAATAGAAAGGGTAGGCACTCTTGTTTCCTAGAGCCATGTATTTTAACTATTGGATACACAACTCCACATATTAGCCATTAGTTTAAGATGTCCCAGAAAACACCACCCAATCATCTCAAGAATTCATGTCCAAACTCATTCTGTCAGGCCAGCACCCTTTGGAGGATATGCTATGAGGATGCCATGGTCAGGGTCTACCACTACAATGTCTTTATATAGTGTAAGTCCCTTGGTCCAAAGCAGCATTCAACAAAATTCCACATTGTTAGATCAAACACCATAAGCCCTTAAATAGTATTCTAAACTAAGGTGCTACAGGAAAGAAAGGCAACCCATATCTGGATCATGTCTGCCCTGATCAGAAACATTTCCCTTTCCGTGGTGTTTAAGGTCTGATATAAACCACTTGACACTAATTTACTCCTCAATGAATGGTGCTTCAATGGGGCTCAGTGTTATCCTTTGTTGTGGGCACGCTGAATATTCAGCCTACATGAGAGGGAGCCTACACTGTTAGGTCCATGTATAGTCTCCTTCATAGCCACTGTAGTGTACAACCAATGGCCTGGCCAAGAACCAGTGTCTACTTTGGTAGACATTAGCATGTGATATAAAGATGCTCACACTTTGTGCTTACTCACATAGGTTCATCCACATGCCTCTTCTCTGGACCTTTTTGTCCCTAATATTTCAAGCTTGCTGTTGCTCCAAGACACTGATCACAAGCTAGACAATTTGAGACTCCTCAGGAATCTGTATATACACTTGCCTCAAACCATGTCTCTCTTCCCAAAGAGTGGATAGGGTGCTGCTCTTCAGAATCTAGTATATACTTCCAATCAGTGGCAGCTATGTGGTGATGCGCCCCTAGCAATTAGAATACATGGGTCTGGGAACCAAGGGGTAGAAGTTGCAATAACCCAAATAGGGAATATGCTTTGAGAAAGCAAAACGAAGGAGTTACCATACAGACAATGATTGGCTGTGATTATGAGCTACCGCTCATCTGCAGCTGCATATTGGGAATGATGAGGAATATGTTTGGCTGAGGGCAATTCTACAAGTAAGGGAGCATCTGTGAGTTGAAATCAAATAACACTTAGCAACTGGGAGATGGCTGTCTTAGCCAGTAAACAGGAGCTGAGAAAGACACAAGCAGCATCTACTACCACTACTGCTTCCCACGATTAGAGAAAAACCACTTTTCACCTGTTCATCCAGTTCAGCCTCCTAGCCACTCCTCCACTAGGTATTGTTACCACTTTGAGGTACCGTGCTTCCTCTAGACAATGCCCCTGACTCTGATGTAGCAACGCTTCCACAGGACACTGCCGCATCTGTGACAACCTCCACCACTCATCTGGATTCTGTACAAACACCTCACCCAAACACTGCTGTTCCCTCGTCATATACCATCATTTCTTAAGGAATAACTGATTCTTCCGGCAAGTATTGTTGTTCCCCCTCCCCGCGCTGTGGTCATATGGGAGTCCTTGAGAAGCCAAAGCTCTATCACTATCTTTGGCTGCAAGGGATGAATGTCTCCTCCCCTTTTGTTTTATAATCTCTTTAAAGAGAATTTAAACAGCGCAATTACGGTCCCCAGTGTTTTGCATTACTTAACCAGAGCTCTCTGGACTGCAGTTTCAGACATGAGTTCGCAGAAGGCAGGGTGGGGATTAACTTACATGGCAGATACCATATTCTCCTCAGAATCATTTCTTCCATTTGAGAACTTGTCTCTTAAGAGGTGTTCTTTCCTAAAAGGTTTCCCTATGTCTCATACAAACAGAGATGTGGAAGCCCTGCCTGCCCAGTCTCTGACTGAAATTTCCATATGTATCTAAATCCCAAGAGGGAATATTATGTATGTTTAAACAAAAATGATATATACAATGCTTTGGCAGATATTGTGTACACTACAGTGTCTTCTAAATCTAATTGTTTCATCTGCCTCCCCAAGTCTAGTCAGAGGTGCAGTGAAGACTGTTTACATCCTGAATCTTCATGAATTCACCAAAGTAATGTCATGTTATGAGGCCTTTTTGCAGGCTACAATCAAGGTTTCTCCTCAATTCCTTTCTCCCCATTTCTTTCCTGAAACACACGCATTTCTTACATATTGGGTTTTTTTTTCCTTATCATTCCATTCCTATGAAGCACATTTTTATTATTTTTATTTGATTTTATAACAGATAGCGACTGTAAACAGCAACAATGATTCAGAAGCTCCTGTAACAAAATCCAAAGGTTGTAAAATACATTTTGCAAATGCTTTGTAAACATTTTTATTTCATAATCGCCTTTATGAAGATACAAAATGTTGGAAAATGTATGAAGTTGGCGCAATTCAATAGGCTCAAAATTATTTTTTGTTCTTTTTTTTCAAGTGTTAGATTTACCATTGTCTTACCTTTTTATGTATATAATCTTTAATAAACATTAATGCAATAAGGTAAACCAAGTAATAAATACAAATACTCATTGGATATGAGATATCATTCATTTTAGATGACTATAGGTACAGGACTGCCAGTAATTTGTTTTCAGATGCAAAATAGCAAGCAACAATAGAAGTATATTTTCTCCTGTCATATCTTTGATTTATAACCTCATGACGTATAGTATTCTTGTAACCAAAAAATGACTAAGTTTATAAAAAGGAAAGAAAATAAGGTTAAATCATTTGGACTCACGTTTCATTTCTCAGCAGTTCATTTTTAAAGATCAGCATGCATTTTTTTATAGAAGAATGTCCTGAATATTGCCGTCTGCAAATAGATGAGGGGACTCCTGCTATTTTAGCATTTGTTTGAAGTCAGGAAACCTGAGCTCTATTTACAGCTCTGATTGACATTATCAGCTAAGACCAAACATTTTGCCTATTTTTCCTGAAGCTTCTATATTTGTACTATCAAATAATAATTACTGTGCCTGTTGCATAGTGACCGATTGTTACTAGAGTCACCATGGTGGTCACATCCAAAGGTGTGTAAATGTCGAAGCACGATGTTGTGCACTTGAACATAATAGAATATTGTATGCCAGCTGTACTTTCATAAAAGTTTTTAAAAACAATTATTGTGCTTCATTTAAAGAGTAGCAGAATGTTCTTGAAATGTTTGGAACTTTTTAGAAATGAACTATGTATTTCTAGAGACTCTGAGGCATTGATATCAAGCATATTTTTCCACAGTCAAACTGCCTGAGTCCAACTAGCAGTACCCCCGGCACAACTTTGAGTGAGCTGTTGATTATTTCTCTGCCTCAGTTTCTTCACCTGTAAAATAAGGATAATATTAGTACTCACTATAAAGGGTGGTTATGATGATTCAAGCTGACAATATCGATAAACCTCTTATAATAGTAGTTGATACATAGTTAATATTTTTGTTAATAAATACTATTCAGGTAACTATCACAAAAATTAACCTAATTTAATTTGTATACATGTTGAGAGAGTTACCCAATAAAGAAACAAATCCCCATCTTTTAAAACAATACATAAAATGATATTCAGCAACAGTGGAAACAAAACAATGTTTTTCTGTCCACTGCTAGGCAATCAAGTGCAGTATTGCTATCTGTGTAGTGGAAAGAATGGTGTACCCAAAGTTTAAAGCTTGCCTTAGATTTTAAAAAGATGGTCAAAATGATGAAAATCAAATCTATAAATCTGGTTTCTTAGGTTACCATCATTTTAACTTTGAAAATACCATAGACGTCTTAAATCTTCTTAAGTAATTTCAAAGTAGATAATAGAAAAATCCAGAATTTTGGAGGTGAAAACATCTGAAATTTCTTTAGCAGCAGTGCATAGGTTTTAAATGCTAACTTTCCTGCCTCCTTAGTACCTAGGTATGGCAATTACTATCCAAGCATGTGTGCTATGTGAGGCTTTTAAGATGCCTGCTTAAAGAGACTCCTTTTTTCCTTTCCTGCTCCCGTAATGGAGACATGACGGCAGGAGCTCCAACAGCTGTCTTTATCTGAGGCAGCCTTGGGAATAGAGGCCCTGTGCTGAGGTTGGTGGAGGAGAAAGTCAGAAGGTGGCTGGGGCCCTGATAACTGTCGGACCACCAAATCAGCCATGAACATCGCCTATGCAAGGTTTTTAATTTTGAGAGAGAATTAAAATTTTACGTTATTTAAACAAGTGTTATTCTTATGCAGTCAAATGTAGTCATAAATGAGGTCTCCCACAGAAAGCAGATAAGCCACTTGCCTTTTTCCTCTACCCAGTGAAATGTAGAAAGATCTGAGACCCGTGTTGTATGGAGAGAACAGATGAGGATGGGGGGCGAGAATGTGAAATAGAGCAGGCATTATCCCATTCCTTTGATCTGAAAATATCTACCTTAGTAGAAGGAGTGATCTTGTGATCCTGTTCAAGCTAACCAAATTCTCCGCATGAATTTAAGGCAAAATTTAAGATTAAAAAAATTAGAGAATTTGTTTTTATTCCATTGCTTCCTGGGGATGGGCTGCAGCATTTGCTATTTCTTGGTTCCTTGTTTGTAAGGTCACTTAGTATTTTCAATGGCTCTTTTCCTCTCCATGGCCCCAGCATCCCACTAGGACCCCTTACTGAATGGTAATTAGAGCGCTGGCACCTAGTGAGCTGAGAGGGTCTCTGACAATACTGATACACTAAAGACACTGCAGCCCCTTCAGTCATAGCAATTGGACAAAAAAATTCCTGTGGATGTCAATCTGTTATCAAAACAGAAGCTATTCTCAAAGTATATATTTAGACTGGAGTTTTAATTGTTCAGAATTATTAAGAAAGACGAGGGTCTTTGTCTACTCTTATTTCTTTTTATATGATGCATAATAATTTGCCACCTAATGGACAAATCTCAAAGAACTGGTGATTATAACAAGTGGTTCTTTCTTAAATAACCAGAACTTTGCTGATTTCCTCCACTGCACAGGATTCACCTTGGGTACATGTTCCAGATAACTAATTTCCAAAACTTCCATGGGAATAACAGGTCTAATCAAAATGAATAACAGGACAAGGTGAGAATATCTGGAACAGATATAGCTTACCCGTTCTCTAAAAACATTAATTTTAAATACTGCCAATACTGAGGACTCATTTGTAGTACACATGGTCAATTTCTTATTAGAAACAATATTTCTTATAATTTTAGTCAGCAATAACTAACCTCATGGGACTCAGAAAATCCATCAATGTATGGATCTTCTGTAACAGCGAAGGCTATTTTTGCTTTTGTTTTTTCCAAGAGAATAACAGAAACCGGAGAGATAATATTATTCGAAAGACATGAAAAAGTGATGCCTAACAGAGACTGCCATATTCAAAGACAGAAGGAGACTGAATTAATTACTCCATGTTCGTAATTCAGTTGTTTACAGAAGCATTCCCTGGGCTTAATGACATGCAGAAGTAACCCATCTTGAGAAATATTCTGTAAAAAAAATTCTAATCCAAGTGACCAGGAGATATTCCCAAGGGAAGGTAACTCAACTCATTTTTGTGTCTAAAGCTGAGAGAAGAATGTGCTGACCCCAGGGAGATGGTCTGCATAGTTAAGAAAGGCCAATCCAAAAAAAGAAAAGTTGTCATGTTTATGCAATGTTTCCCAGGGAAAATGGAAACTAGATCTGACTAGGGAAGGAGTTCATTCTAGTCAATAAAATGCATGCTCAGAAAAACAAAGTTTTTACTCTATTTTATTTAATACTCAGTACCCAAAAAGCTAGCAAGTTAATATTACTAAAATAAAGAGGGAGGTGAGAGAAATGGCAGCACGAGAGTGAGAAGGGTCTAACCATGAAAAGTAGGAACCAATGGTGGAAAGCAGTATATTTTCAATACAGTTTTATCAACATTGTCTTCAACAAATCCTATTTGTACTATCTGGACAGAGGAGAGAGGTGTACTTAAAGGATTATGGACAGTGTTTTGTGTATAAGGACATCTCCTCGCCATGGAATGTATCAGGTACAGATCCATGTATTAGACTATCAGAATGAGAAAGAGAGAGAGGGAGCGATGGGGAGAGAGAAGGGCACCCAGGATAGAATTTGCCTGGAGAATATCTACGTATGCCTATCATGGAAATATATCACTACTTTAGCTCTTGCTCGCATATTGTGATAGTGAGGAAATATGTGAGTATTGTGATCTTTGGATCTCATCATAAATGTCTTAACTATTTATAAACTGATTAATGTTCACTTATGAGATTGGGTAGCATAGGACCCGCCCGAACTAGCAGTCCCTGGAGGGCAGAACCTGAGTGTCAATCAATCTTCTGCTTCCAGCTGTGGTAGGCAGAAAAGTGGCTGGAACCCCTGAATATTCTATTTTACATAGCAAAAGGAACTTCACAGATGTGATGGTTCCATATTAAGTAGGCGGGCCCAATTTAATTACATGAGTCCTTTAAAGGGGAGAACCTTTCCTGGTTTAGAAAGCTGCAAGAGAAAGAGGAGATATTCAAAAACAGGAAGCACCCAAGGAATGTGGGAGGACACTAGAAGCTGAGAACAGGTTTCAACTGACAGCCAGCAAGAAAATGGTAATCTCAGTCCTACAACTGCAAGGATGAAATTTTCCTGACACCTGGAATGAACAAGGGAACATTTTCCCCAAGAGCTTCTAGCAAACAAGGCAAACCTGCAACCCCCTTGATGTTAGTGTGGGGAGACTCAAGTCAGGCTTCTGGACGACAGACCTGTAGGAGAATAAATTTGTGTTGCTTCAAACCTCCAAATTTGTTGCAGTTTATTATGACAGCAATAGAAATTGATGCACCACCATTTAACATTTCACCTGGTCTATCAGAAGCATACAATACAAAGTTTAACTGAATGAGTCATTCATTAAAACCATAAGAAAATCTACTCAAGTCCCTTACCTCCTAAACTTAGCAAACATTTACTAAATGGTGTTGTTCAGAACACCAGAGTCAGCAGGGATTTTGTGGTGATGATTCACAGTTTACACCAGCATAGTAAAAATTCAAAGAAATCCTGCAAAAATAAACTTTATAAATTCTATTGAACTTCATGTTTCTCAAAAATTATTTGAGCTCAGAAGCTTTTTTCCCTCATGAAGTTTTTTTTGTTTTGTTTTGTTTTGTTTTGTTTCGTTTTAATAGGTTCTGGAATAAAATAAGGCACCATCGTCTTAAGGAAAACGCTGTAATTTTTCTAGTTCGAGTCTCTTTTCTTCATACTATAGGAGAATCAGTAAACCTTCCTTGTAGATAAAATGAGAAACATATTTAGCAGTTATAAAGGTCATACAGTTACTACTAATGCAAAAAGAATAATGTTCTAAAACAGCAGACTATAACATGGCATGTCCATTTGTCCTTCTAAGAATATCAAACCACAAAACTCTTTGTCTTTCACCTTTCCTTGGTGGCAAATTCCTGGTTCTTGATATATGTCCAGAAATGTTATTATAATACCAATAAGTTAAACACTTACAAAAATCCATGTCCTTGGTCTCATGATAATATTTTGTCATGTAAGTGTCTAATTCTAATGGTTGAAAAGTTTATAACATCTCAATAGAGGATAATACTTAGCCAAAAGCAACAGACAATGTTTTCATATTTTTTTCTATTTTCATGACTTCCAACACACATGACGATTTTCATTAGGAAAGAAGAATTAAATGACATAGACTCAAAATCTTACATTATTCTTAATAATTAAAACTTCAGTTTGTATTTGCTCTAACATACATTCAAAAAGCAGGTTTTAATTTGAACTAAATAAAACAATACATCAATCTGGTCTATCCATTAGGCCAGATTCAAATGTCACTTTGAACTTATAATATAACTTGAAGCCCAATGATCAAACTAGAAATCATAAAAATAAAATTTAGTCTATTCTATGATAGGCTTCCTTACAGTAACCTTACCTTCTTCTAAAGGAGATTCATATGATGGAAAGACAAAACTTCCAACTATAATTTCTTTCTGCCATTGGATTCATTGGGATGTATTTTACAATTCTAGATTGCAAAACAAAAGACACCTATTGTTATGAAACTTAAAAGTTTACTTTGATAAGTTTATTATAAATGTTTTATCAATTATTAAATTTTTATTTAAGTCATTATTGCCAAAACCCCAGAGTTCCGGCATATTGATGGTATGATAATTAAAAATTGTACAAAACATAACAAAACAAAACAAAAAAGTACCAAAAACACAATTTCAAATTAAATATTATATGTACATAATACATAGTATTATATTCCAACTTAAAGATGACTGCAGAACAGAAAAAAAATATATTCATTTGTAAATTGAAATTTTTCATCATGATTGCTTCAAATTTACGTTAGCCTGGAATAACAGCCCCTCTTCCGTTCACACCATTTAAAACCTTGTCTTTACATATGAAGTATATGAATTGTGGCACAATCAATCCATTATTTCAGTCAGCATAACGACTGATATCAACCACTGTTAGGCTGATGTAACCTACATCAATCATAACAACGGCTAAAATGGATGGTTTTACCAGGACCTGGTGTCATGATCAGCAGCTACGGAAAGACATGGTTGACTGTGGAGACTTGAATGATCTAAGTACTTAATGCCTCCAGCCATGTATAAGCTAAAATGAATTAACATGTGGCTAGGAGGAGAACTGGGTAATTTTGAAGGGACAGTTATTTTAAACACCTCAAAACATATTCTCTAAGACATTGTAATGACCTCATATGAAAGTAATCCTTTTTACAGATAAGAGAATTATTAGTCTAAGACTCACCTTTAATTCTTTTTTCGTACAATCTTGATAAAGATAATTTAAGGATACAGAAAGGTTATCAGGATGACCTTTTAAAAAAACCAAAATTCTTCTCTGTCTTAGAAACTGTACACTCCAAACACACACATCACCTGAACCACATACCTGCCTGAGTCGTTATGAACACTAAAGTGGAGGGTGGCCGTCAGACTAGTCCTTCCATCTTCGAACTTTCTGCTCTACCTAAACAAGGCTACATTTCAATGCAACCTAGCTTAGTAAGCTCAGGCATTACCTTCTGTGTTTCTTACCTGCATGAGAGGTAAGGATTAAGCTACCTGTTCAGCTTCAGGCTGGGCTCCGAGAGCTCCATGGAAACTGACTCAGGTGAGCTCTTCAACCAATTCATCCCAGTAGAATGTGGAGGTGGGCTACCAGGCAACTGGCCCACTCACTAATCCAGAAAATCTGTAACAAAACTATTGGCACACATGCTCCCTGATTACATCAAAAGAGGCTCTGGTGCTCCACTCACTGTAGTGACAGGGTAGGGCTGAAAACCAGGGTTTGCCATTTGTTGCTGTTGCTGTTGCATGTGGGTTCCTGATTGAGCATATGCCATGAGAAGGGCTGGTGGTCTCTGAATCATGATATGTAACAGATACAAGCCCTCCAGTCAGACTCCCGGCAATGATAGCTTGGGTTTGTTACCCTTGAAGGTGATGGTCACCAGTAGACCACTATGGCTCTGGTCTCTGTGAGTTTTCTCAGGAAAAATAGTTTTCAAAAGGCCTACAGAGGTATGCTATCTCACCATTCACCTTGTTTGCCTGACTTTCCCCAACATCTGAAGTCCCCTAAGACTCTCGTGGTTTCTTGCAAGCTGAAAGTGCACAACTGAGATACTATTTTATACAGTTCAAACAGAATGACATTTCCAGATAGTTTTCATGAAAATACAGCTCCTTCCAAGAAAACAAATATTGGTAACAAAGAAGAAAGGCTTAAGATTTTACTGACAAAGTTTAATTTTAAGAACCTGAAATTTTTCTGGAGAAATATTTAATATTTCAGGTCTTTTACCAGAAAATAGTCTATATCCTCTTTTACAAAGTAGGAAGCAAAATGATGTAGTCAAGATTGAGCCCTGGATTAGAAGTCAATAGACATAGATTATAGACTGGATTTGAAAACAAATCAACTGTATTATCTGGAGCAAGTCACTTACTCTTTCCAAAAATATTGAAAAGATACTTTGTAAAAGAAAGAACAAGAATTGATTTGGCAAATAAAAAGTATCTAGTCATATGTATTCTATGGCTTGAAACTTTGAGTCAGTAGAGAGTGTATATTGTACAGTCCTATGTAGTCAAAGAAGACCACCCAAGTATTTGCATTTTGGAAGGTCCACCAATTCATAAATATAATGAAAACATCTATTTTATCATCAATAGTTTAATGTCAATACATCCAGCACTGGATGAGAAAGTAGATAAGGACTGTGTTACAACCTTTCCCTGACATATAGAGTAAATCCAGAAACTTCACACAGCAAGATCACTGCGAGATAAATAAAATTAGTATATTTTGCAAAGCATAAAGGCAAACACGACAAACAGCCACTGCCTCTTCAATGATTACCTAACATGCTTTGAGAAAATATTTAGATGCAAAGAACTTTTAAAATGTATCCACTCGTGATGTAGTTACACATTAAGCTCACCTTCCATTTTGTTTTTCTAAACAACTCAACAGCTTTGCAAGATGACATTCTTTCACTTACAAGCTTTTATTTTCAATAAAGAAAGATATCCAGGCATAAAATAGCTATAATCATAGAAAATATTAATAAGTACCCCCCAAAGTCTGGATATTAAGCATAAAACTCTCTGGAACACCAATCTTAGTTTGAGATGTTTTGTTTACTTTTTTGTTTGTTTTGTTTTTCCACCTGCTCTTGGTTGGATTTTATTTTTCTTTTGGACTTTATTTTTATTTTTCTTTGTTGGATTTTAATTTCCAAGTCCATTACATGAAGTCCCTAGAAGTTAATATTTTTCAAGTTTTTTAATTAATAATAACAAGCACTAAAAGGTTTTAAATTAGAAGATTGATTAGTTTTTTATTATTTATGGGACTAATATTATCTCTAAGAAGTATATTAGGACATCCTGGCATTCTGGGTTGCCTCATACTCTTTGTCTTATTTTTTTCTTTCAACCAAGAAGGTCAAAGATAGAATGTAGAAAATGAAAGTGGCAATAACCACCATGGAAAGAGAAGGGAGGACACCTGATGTATATGAATATCTGTGTGTGTTTTGTAGACCTTTGTAGCTGCTAGTTGTCATCTCCTTTTTTCTCAGTTTTCCTTTTTCCAGATCACATCTCTCTACCAGTCATGGCAAGGTCACAGCTGTTTCACAGAGCAGGCAACACTGGGAAACAGTGGCGGAGAGAAACTCTAGCGTGAAGAAAAACAAAAACACACTGTGAGGAGGAGGACTGCTGTCTTGTCTTGATGAGGTGGTGGCAGCACAAATTGGATCTGTGTATCTTAAAGAATAATTCTATCATGTTCCAGAATGTTGCTCTGTCTCTGCATAGTATTAGCATACTGTTTTCTGACAACACCCATGTTGGTCTTCCCATAGAGTAATTAAATCCATTAATTGGAGTCCTTAGAAGTTAATGTTTTTAAAGTTTCATGATTAATAATAGCAAGTACTAAGTTGCTTTTGTTTTAAATTAGAAGTTCTGTGTTAGCTTACCATATTACACAGCATTACAAAACAGTGTAAAGTATATTTTCATATGTATTAAATTGAGTAGCCTCTCTCCAGTGTCTTGTTCTAGTTAATTTTTGTCTTAATTCAAGAATGATCATTTTACATTATTTTATTTTTATCAGGAACAATTTTTTATCCTAGGAAGAGAACTAAGAAATGACTCACAGTCTATTATTTTGGAAGATATGAAAATTATCCTAAATTCCTAATTTTATACAAATAGTAGAGTTCTCAAAAAAAAAATTATCTCTTTAGAAACCTGTATTACTAGGAAATAGAAAAACAAATTGAATTTTTTAAAAAAAACCCAAAGTGGGTTCAGAACACAATAATTTCTTTAAACTGAGAGCTTCTTTTCCTGTTTCTGTATTGGTCAACTAATTGGTTTGTTATCAGAAATACTGAGCACATTTGTCTGTACAAAAATTTATATTAGATGTCAAAAGTAAGAAACAGACTTTTGATTTCAAAAACTTATAGTCTTCTCAGCAAAAAGACAATAATACAGATAACTATAAGATAGAATACAGATGCAGACACTAAAGATGTGTCTAAATAATAGAGAAATAATTAGAGAAAACTAATCAGTTTTCATGATTCACCCAAAATATATTTATTTGGGTAGAATCATGAAAAACTAACTGAAATGGGTCTGGAAATATTGATATAATTATTGTCTACACAGATAATTGACAGAAGGTATTCCAAAAAAGACCAAATGAGCAAAATCTTGGAAGCAGTGAAGGGTCAAACACATTTATTCTACTGTGGGCCCAACACTGGACTTTGCATTGGCAATAAAATGATAAATATTAAGGATTTTCTACATTATGAAGCTCATGGTCTAGTAACAATCTGAGAGGGACAAGTAGGGGAGTTTTGCCAATAAGACCAGTACCACCCAATATAAAGGAAGTTATCTAGTGAAATGCTTAGGCTGTGTGTGTGTGTGTGTGTGTGTGTGTGTGAGTGCTTGTACGTATGCACACAAGAGCCCTTTAAATAAATGAGAAACATAATCATGGTTGTGATTTAGAAAGATTAATTTGGTAGAAACAAATAATGTGAAGTTAGTAGAACCAAATTAATGAGGCCAGGAAGGAGTTTACTTTTGCATCTCGAGTTCACTCTTTCTTTGTTGAAATAAGGTTTTACATTTTATCTCCCTCCTCTTTTTTCTTTATTTTTATTTATTTATTATTTTTGGTTTTGGTTTTGGCTTTTTAATGGGAGATGGATGAAAGTAAACAGGATCTCCTGCCTTTTCTTCACCTGCCACCTGCTTGGGCTTCTCTTATCATATACCTTACATGGGGCTGTCTGCTGCTTCTCACTGTTTATCCCATTGTTTTTTCTGCAATCTGCTATGTCCCTGATGCCGATCCTCAGCGCTCAAAACCTGGCTGAATATATTACCGCCCACTTTCAAACTCTGATCTTTAACTTCTTGCATGGATGTATGTGTCATTCAGGCTGGCAGTTCTACTTATAATAAGCAGAACTTATACTGACAGAATCATATATTGAGGTCTCCTCATTTAAAATATATATATAAAAGAAAAGAAACTCTGCTGCTTAAGATAAAAGGGCTGCCCAATTACAAGGTGAAATAGGACCAGATAGATGAGTGTGGAGAAAAAGGATTAGGAATCATAGTAGATAAGATGACAATGGCTCACCAGTGTGGGACGGTGGCTAAGAAAGGGAAAACGATAGTCAGATACATGAGTAGGGTCATAAAATGTAAGAACCAGAAGGTACTCAGCATTAATCAGTCCCTACAGATCTGGGCTTAGCATCAAAAGAAGTGCGATGACAGGTCCTGCCTAAGGCATAATTGCAAGGTAAGTGAATTTCGCTTCAGCAGCTGCTGACCAATCTTTTCCAGACCCAGCTTATCCCCAGCCATGCCTACCCCTGAAGGAAGTTAGCACTCAGTACCGCCACACGTGGCCTACCGCCCTGGCACTGTCCCACATTGCAATGAATGCCATTTGGCTCTCTGACTCTCTTCTAACTTTCCTCAAAATTATTTGAGGTTAGGATCCCAGAACTCTGATAAACTACTTCAGAAAGATAAAGATGTTGTGTTTTCAATGAAGAGCTTAGAATAATAAGACTTAAACCCAATGCAATAACACTGCAATGGTGCAATTTCAGACAGTATATCACACCATATAAAGATATATTGGGATGGGGAGATGTAGTAAGAAAGGCTTTATATTTTCTTGTTCTATAAAATATATTTAAACTCAAAACACATTATGCATGTAACTATCTACCATAATACATAAATCTGGCATAAAATGTTTTAAAATGGCTTTAGGCTACTAAATGGGTAAAAAAATAACATAATTCATTTAGTTCTAAAACATATTGCTCTGTACTTTTTCTTGCTGAATTTTAATGTGTTTCTGACCAGATCTTCAAGATAATAAAAATAATTTAAATATGTAAATATATACATATATTTAAAATATATATAAATGTATACATATACTTAAAATATATATATTTATAAATATATACAGGGTGGGGCAAAAGTAGACTCAGTTTTGAGCACACCACACACAGTTTATTCTTGTATTATTATTTATTAACTATTATATTACTTTCATGTGAACAGCTATAAACCTACTTTTGCCCCACCCTGTTTATGAAAGTAAATATATATAATTTAAATATATAAATATATGACTGACTATATATATAATCTATATCATTATTCATGTATCCTTTAGCTTTAAATTTGGTCATTCACTAAAATATTTTAAAATATTAACCCAAATTAGAGAACAGTTGTTCTTATTCTTTTTTTCTAGTCTGCAAATAGGACTATATATATGGAAACTCCAAACCAAATCTCTCAAAACTTTTCTACATATCTCAGAATACATAAAAGTCTTCAAAACTATATTTTGGAATGTTTAATCAATAGTGTGATTCCCAACACATCAAAAGAAAACAACTGAGAATTCCTTTTAAGCCCATGATCATTACAGGGAGGTTACATTTAAAACCAGCCACCACAAATAGCGTGTTTTCAATACATTTTCTTACTAGTTAGTCAAATCTGCCTTCTAAATATGCACATTTATTCATTAATTCACCACATTTTTGTTTAATGTTTATATGAAGTGTGTCCAGAAAGTATCCAGCCATGTACTATGGAAAATAGAGGCATTTATTGTATAAGATATAAAATACAAGAAACATTGTACATAGGACAATGATGCCTCAGTCCCCTTCAAAGTAGGCACCTTGGGACCTCATACAGTTCTCCCAATCGCCACCAGTTGCCCCATCGTATTTTCCTGAATCTCTTTGACAGTCTGAAATCTCTTCCCTGTCAAATGTTATTTTAGTTTTGGGAAAAGCCAGAAGTCAAAGAGTGCCAAATCCTCACTGAAGAGGGGCTGAGTCACCTGAGTGATTTGATGGTTCACCAAAAATCTCTGAATGAGATGTGATGTTTGAGTGGATATGTTGCTTTGATGAAGCTGCCAATCACCAGTTGCCCATATCTGTGACCTTCTGAATCATCCAAGTAGTTTCCATGGAGGAATCATCCAATAAGTTAATGTTCAAACTTAATGCAATTTGATGTAGACTTGTTGTTCTACTCACTCAGTCATTTTGAATGCCATAGCCACACAGTACACATGCTCACTCAATGGCATATACTTCCCCCACTGACTAGTACAGTGAAGTTGTCATTGTTCAAGCACGTGCATTCCAGTCCACTCTCCTGTCTGCCAGGTTATATTGATGTTGCACAAACTGTTTTTATATTAACAATGGCTGGAGTTTTTCCAGACAGATCTCTTGTATGTTTGTAAAAGCAACATCAATAAAGTCTTCCTTTTCATGGAATTTAAATTATAGTTGAAGAGGAAAGAAAGTGAACAAATAAAATAATAAATATCATATGAGGATGGGTGCTCTGAAGAAAATGAAATAGTGACAGAACAGTGAACAGATGACAGGATGACACTTCAAACAGGAGGGCAGCAAGGCCACTTTGAGGAGACGGCCTTTGAGTGGAGACCTGAATTTCAGTAAACCCCTAGCAATGGAAGGACCTGAAAGAGGGGCATTCCAAGCACAAAAAAGAGCAAATTCCAAGTCCTTGAAGTAGAAATAAGCTTAGAACAGCGATCCCCAAACTTTTTGGTACCAGCGACCAGATTCTCGGAAGATGGGGGTAGAGTGTAGGACAGATGGCGGAGATCAGGTGAGCTTCACGGTGGGGGGTAGGTTCCTAACAGACTGCAGACTGGTACCAGTCTGTGAGCCTGGAGGTTGGGGATCCCTGGCCTAGAAAATTTGAAGAGTTAAATGAAGGCCGATGTGTCCATTGTATGGTGACAGAGGAGGCAAGAAAAAAGGCGATCAATGAGAAACAAGAATATACTAAATGAGGCAGGACCTTTAGGACTAGGTAAAGCACTGAGTTCAAGTAGAAGCTAGTGGAGGGTGTTATGGTAGAGAGTCAAATAACTTTTTTTTAAGATGGTTCTATTTGCTGTGTGAGGGATAGATTGCAGGAGGACAGGAGCGTAGTAACAGGGACCAGTGGGAAAGCTGTTGCGATTCTCAGGGGTAGTGTTAAGGAAGCTCAGACTAAAGTAGGAAGAATTGAATTAGGATGGAGGAAAATAGAAAATTCAGGCTACATTTTGGTGTCAGAACAAACAGGATTTGTTTTGTGTTGGATGGGGGAAGAGGTGGAATCAAGTTTAACTTTAAGCCCCAGTCAAGCAATGGAATGTATATCTGTGAAAAAAGTAAAAAAAGCAAAACAAAAACCCTAGATGCATATTAAAGTCACTTATTTAACTAAACTTATTGAAAACAAAAACTCCTTTAATTTTAATACAATAAAATTCTATTCAAGAATATGTGTTATGAACCTACTATGTGTAAAGCACTTTGATAAGCCTTACAGATAACACAATGTTATTTGTGCTCTCAATAACTGCTAAAAATAGGAGATATATAATTAACGAGAGAACAAATTTTTAGATAATGCTTTCAAATCAAATAAAACATTTATTGAATGCCTACTGTGAGCACAGCACTACTAAGAATAAAAGGTGGTTACACACAGATGAACAAAATGTACTATTGGCAGAAAGTAATTTAAAATCTAAATGAAAAACATAATTTCTCCTGGAATTAGCTACCAGAGATTATAAAATACACATTTATCCATTTTATCTTCAGTAAGTTGGTAATTATCATTATATCACTTTTCGAATCCACCTCCAGACTTGCCCAATGATACTTACTAGTCATATTCCTTTCTACTTTTGGGTCATGGCTCAGAAAACATGCTGAAGGGACTGTAGTAATCAGCACAGTGTTTTTCTTACAGGCAGAGTTTGCTTGGTGCATACTGTTTGAGGTAGAGAAGCTGCGCTGAAAAATTAAAAGACTACGTACTCACAGCAAGTGGATTCTGATGACCTAAATGATTGGAAAGAGAATAATTTGCTCTGCCACCTGAACTCTGAGTGTGCAGAAAGGAGCCATGCTCTGGTACAGCTCTGTGCTTTTTTGTGCAATCATGCGCTAGGATTTCCCATTCCACACAATTAGTCACTTTATATTAAAATAATAAGGGTTTTAGGATCTTGCATGTTGTTAATGCTGTGTTTCCACGAGCCTAAAAATGCTTCAGATACATCTTTGGAATGTGAAAGTGTCTCAGCTGAACATCCAGCATTTTCCAGGCTGGGTGAGAGAATAGTGACAAAGGGTTTGGGTTTTTCATGACCAAAATTACCTCATCTGCTACTTATAATTGTAGGTGTTAAATGCCAATAGTTTGTTTTCATTTTAAAGGGAAGTTTTGTATTATGTCAAAACCAATGATATGTTTATATTCATGAGATTTATGGCAAAGGTTGGTAGAAATGCTTAAGGAGTGTAATTTTTACATGTGGAAGCAATTGAAGGGCAAAACACAGAATCATATAGGACAAATCAACTTTCAGGGGTTCTGAGTACAGCTGACTTTTCTTCGAGTTCAGATAAGTACCTAGAGGCTGTATCTGGCCCTCATAGTGATAAAAATAACATGTTCTCACACTTATGATGATAGACACCTGTTATTTAGACAATTTCTACCAACAGCAAAAAAAAAAAAAAGCAAATTTCTCATTGCCAGCACTTCCCTGTTCACAGCTGCTTCTTCTCGACACTAATCACTGCAAAGAAGACACGCATCTCAGAATTGACCAGAGAATGCAAATGAAAATAAAAGTCTTCAATTACACATCTGAATATGATAACTGTCTGGCAACAGTGTTGAGGAAAAAGGGAAAAATTTGAAAGAAGAAAGAGAACTGAAATGGAACCAGAAAAAAAAGTTTAACATAGTACAAATTGGTGAGTTCCATATTCATTCAGATTTAAGCCCCATACATGTATAAATATAACACTGAAGATATCTGAACAGATATGTTTGTTTATTTTTTTCTAGATAACACTAATTCACTTAACATTTTGAGAGTGCCTGGCTGTCATGAGAAAAAAGAAATTATTTCTTCTCGTTAGATTGGAATGTGGAAATAATGGCATTTGTCCTGGGTCTTAAAGAGGAACCAACTTCTTAGTGTAGAAGAAAGATGGAACATGATTGTGTTAAACTAACAGCCTTTCCATCCTGTAGACAAGGAAAATCGATCCTGTTTTGGCGACTGCTTCAGCCACGCCTGGGGATCTGCCATCTATACTCTAGATTGGTCGTTTATCCCAGTAGAGCTGATCCTGACTTGACTGGCTGGTTTTCCAGCCGCACTTGCTTCTGTGTTATCTAGAGCTGTGCCTTATGTTTTAGGATTGTGCAATCAGAATTCCATCAACATTTTCTCCTGCTGTCCCAATTCTGTCCCATTTCTGAAGCTGTCCAACTTAACTAAGAGCAAAGCATGCACGCCGGTAGTCTGCTGTGTTCCACTTTCCACACATGCCTTACGCAGCATATGAGAATTATAAACATCGTGGTTTCGGGGATCACAAATGAGTTGTTCTAGGGCCAAGCTGTTGATTGCATTGATCTTGTCTTATCACTTGATATTCACTAAAGTGTAATCTGGTGTCACGGAAACACAGATGAGAGAAAATGACTACTTTGTAAATGTTTTGCTTCATATGGAATCTGTGAAATATTTGTAAAGGTACCTTGCAAATGAAAAAATCTATATAAATATAAAATGAGTAGTTGCAGTAACATTGCTGTGCTGTTGAACTTCCAAAGGATACACTTAACTTGAGTTAATTTTCCCTATACTTTTCAGAGATAGCATCATTAGACAATGCTCTTGTCTCTACCTGGTGTTCATGACTTATACCTAAACCCTTCCAGCCATGGGTGGAGTTTGATTGCTGCAACTTCAAAGCACATTTGAGTCACTGAGAACTAATTTACTAACGTTGTAGTTGATAATATCAGCGTAGGTGGTATCTTAACTGGACTTCTCTCTAACATCAGTGAAGGGAGAAAGAGCTATGTGCTGATTTCACTTCCAAGCTCACAGAATGTTGAGGGACTTGGGAGATCACCTGGCTGGCAGGTCCCAACACAGAACTTGTATAGCTACAAAAATTTTCTAAAAATGATAGGAGAAGTTGGACTGTTTCCATCAATTAATGCTAGACATGGACACAAAATAAGCTTCTTTGATTTTAGCTGGCTTTACATGAAGATGTAAAAGAAGAAAATAAAAAATGATTTTTTGTGTGAATTGTGATCAATGATTAATTTAATAACAGCTTTTGAAACAAATCAAGTTAGGAATTAAAAAAAACCTACTTGTCTCTTATTTTGCCTTTTTTCTAATCCATTCTCTATGCTGCTAACATTATGACATTTCTAAAAAAAAAAAAAATCAGACCTGATCAAGAGCCTCCTTATTTGTCTGTCCCACTAAAGATTCTCATTTGCGAGCATAGGGGACAAAGCCCAAACCCTTTATCAGAGCATACCAGACATTCAGTGTCCAAGCATCAGCCTATCTTTTCAGCTACATTTCTCATCTAGCTTCCCATTTCCTTCCACCCACTCATTCACCTACTCTTCTCAATCTCAAACCATACAAAACTGCATGACTTGCAGTTCCTCAAAAATGCCAGGGTGTTTCATGCTGCCTTGCCTTTGCACACAATGCCTCTTCTGCCAGGAGTGTTCTTTCCATCCTTGTTTGCCTAGCAAACAAACACCTACTCATCTTTCAAAATGCAGCTCATACAATATCTTTCCTGTGAAGGGTTTCCAGACCCCTCCTTCCTGACTGACTACCCCAGTGGAACTATCACTGTCCCATTATGGCGTAAACATCATCGTGTCACATTTAGCACACTGCACACATCCTCATTTACACGTCAGCTCTTGCCCTCTCACTCTAAGCCCCTTCCCACCACTGTCTCAATTGGTCTAACCTCAGAAAATGTATCATAATTATATTAGGTTTCCCAGTGCTAGTGCCCTGCCATTCAGTGCATGTGGAAAGAAAGAAGAAGGTAACATGGAAAAGATAAGGAAGCAGGGGCTGAAAACCTTCTAAACTCTCCTTAAAAATGTATTTCACACTAACAACATCTGGGCATCTCAGCTGCTAGCACCCTCACCAGAGCCACTCTTATCTGGACTATTGAAAAAGCCTTTCTCTGGTCTTTTTACTTCTACTTTTGCCTTGTTTTGTCCATCTTACATACAGCTACCAGAGTAATTTTTCTAAAAAAAAAAAAATTAAGGTCATATTACTTCTGTGATAAAACTGTCCAAGGCTTCATATTAAAAATGAAATAAACAAACAGAAAGGGTCTCCACATGCCATCCTACCTTTTCAATTCATCTTGCATAATACTCCTCCTAATTCAGTACCCTTTGGCCACATTGTTCTTATTCCTTTCTCATCAAGATATCGACGTTTTCCTGTCTCAGTGCCTTTGCACTTAATGTGTTAAGAATACTCTATCCCAGATCTTCCTATGGCTGGTTCCTTCACCATATGATTCGGAGAGAAGTTCAAATGCAACTTTCTAAAAGAATCCCTTCCTGACCACTCTGGTATAGCCTCCATTCCATTCCAAGTACTATAATTGTCTAAATGGAACTTGCCACTATCTAGGGTTATCTTTTATTGTTCACTTGTTTATTGCCTATGTCCCCCTCTGGTAGAATAAAAAGAGCTTTGTCGTGTTCAACACTCAATTCAAGTCTTAATAGCTATGTTTTCCAATGCAATCAAGGGCCTAAGTTCCAGTTTAAGAAAAAAATATATTTCAGACTTATCCTACTTACCCTTAGATGTACTTGAAAGTCCTGGTACCGATAGATCATGGTATGAAGATGGTAGTGTATTTTTAAGTCTAAGAAGATAAAAAATAGAGGATCTCTTGAGATGCTGCTCCTAACAATTATTCTGAAAACTGACAAACTTGCAGCAGCAACTCCTCATGAAGCTTAGGGCTTTCATTAAAGAATAGAGTTAAAAGTTGCCCTTGATTTCTTCTATTAAGTAAATAAAGTAGAAGAATAAAATGCTCCCCCAGAAGGACCAGGTCTCCCTCTGGTCCAATTTCTTCCTTGGCTGTTCGGTAGTGGAGCTTGAACTCAGGGTGCTGTCTCCCAATCCAAGGCCATTCCCATTACCCAACACTGCCTTTTCCTGTGTGCATGTGTATCATTACATACATAAACAGAGGTTATAAACACAGCTTGTTTTTAACTGACAAGAAGCTTGTGTTTTTGTGTAGCGTGGCTGTGAAGAAACTGCGCATCGTCTCCTGGGAAAAATATTATGCCTTTAGGCAAGCAAGCCAATATAAGTGCATTTTACCTAGGACCCATTCAAAGGGCAATATTAATAGTATTACAGCTCCTAATCACTGCTTGTAAAAGTACCACTGTGGGAAACAGTCCAGAAGATTTTAATTCCTCCAACTGAAAACATCTCAGCACCAGCTCCGTAAACAAGGCTCCCCACCTCCTTCTGCTGTTTCTCCACAGTGAAAGTACATCACATCAAACAACATAGTTCCTAGAGTGGTAAGTTCAGCATTTCCTGAGAGTTGGGAAAGTATACTTTAACAGGCTTGCTATCAAGGTATTATCACTGACATAATAATAGTTGTTTTCATATTTAAGGTGTTAAAGTATTGTTAAAATAAATGTCAAGGTCCTCATTAATCAGTGATATTGAGTACATAATACACTCATTCTCTATTATTTCAGCTTCTGTATATATGGTAGGCAGAATATCGCCCCCATCCCCAATATGTCCCAGTTTTAATTCCTGAAATTTGTGAATATGTTGCCTCCCGTTGCAAAAGAGACTTTGCAGAGGTGACTAAGGTTTTTGAAAGGAAAGATAATCCAGGATGATCCAAGTGGGCCCATTGAATCACATGAGTTCCTAAAACCTCAGGCCTATTCGCAGCTCTAGTCAGAGAAGGAGATAAGCCTATGGAAATAGGGTCAGAAACTTGAGATGTAAAAAGGACTCTATCTATTAATGTTGGCTTTGAGGATGTAGGAAGGGGACCACCAGCCAAGGAACACAGTTAGCCTCTAGATGCAGGAGAGGGCGAAGAAACAAACTGTTCCCCAGAGCCTCCAGGAGGGAACCAGCCCTGCCAATCACCTGGTTTTAGCCCAAAGAGATGCACGTCAGACTTCTGAGCTAAGAACTGTAAGATAAGAAATCTGTATTGCTGTAAGTCACTATTACATGGCAATTCATTATGCAATGATAGAAACAAATATGATATTCATTTAGAAATAATTCTTTCACTAAGTATAAACCAGATATCAACTGGGATCTCCCTGCCTCTTAAAATTGAGATTGCACTTGCAGATCCCCAGCCCACTCATCGTTAACAGCCAGTCTTTCTTGAGGGTGGTCTTCATGGTCATCTCCATCTACACCTATTAAAACAATTCAGTATAGGAAGATTCTGCCATTTCTCTTTAATGTCCCCTTTTTATACAAGATAGACCCAAGTAAAATTTACTTTTGTCTTAAATTTCCACCAAGTATTTTGTATAAATTTTTTCTGAAGACAGAAATTGTATGCTACTAAAGCGCAAACCAAATAAAATAAAACATTTTTAAAAATCCCTTTATCTTTTCTTCAACTGAAACTTCAGAATCTAGTCCTGTTCCCCTTCCATCAAATCCTATTGCAGATTAGTGTGCAGTCTTTCATCCCACTGAAGCTTACAAGTCTCAAGTTTGGGTTCTCCCATTCCCATCCAATGGCTTAACAAGTGTTGTTTTTTTCTGTTTTGTTTTGTTTTTTTCCTAAAGAGTTACTGTACAGAAAAAAAAATCAATAAAATGAAAAGACATCCCACTGAGTGGGAGAACATATTCCCCAGTGATACAAGTGAGAAAGGGTTAATATCCAAAACACATAAAGAACTTATACAACTCAACACCAAAAAACCCCAAAACAATCCAATTAAAAAATGAGCAGAGAACATGAATAGAGATTTCTCTAAAGAGGACATACAGATGGCTCATTAAAAAGAAAAATCACTGCTCTCCTTAACTAAGCTGAGTTAGAGGTACACTCAAAAAGAAAACAGAAAAGATAAAATATGCATCTTTGAGAAAAATTTCAAAGAGACTATATGTTTATAGAGTCCTTGAAAAATATAAAGAGCAGTGAAGAGTTTAATATTATTTAGTAGTCATATAGCATGTCGCCAATAACCCTAATATGAAATAACCAATCCATGCTGATTCCCAAAATAACAATCTTTTCAAATACTAGGCAGTTTCTAGTTTTTTTCAACAAATGTTTACTGAGCATTTTTTTAAGTATAAGGTATTACACTAAGGGCTTTGGGTGATAGAATAACACATCTTGTCCCTGACCACGATGGCCAACAAAATCAGAGGAATAAGGCATTATTTCTGCTGAAATACAACTTAAAACATATGGGCAGATAAGAGATGCAAAATAATTATAATAAAACACACTATTTGAAAAATGTCTAGTGACTACAAGAAATAGTCCTCAATAAGTGCTCAAAAGGAAGACGGACAGATAAGTTTAATGGAGAACAAGATAAAAACATATCAGTCCTGCCATGGGCTTCAGTAGCATCCCTTCTTGTGGTGTGACAGAAAACCCCGGGTTTCAGGGTATGATCTGGCTAGGTTTGACAGATGGTTTTGTTATTACTGCTTGTGCAAGGGGGTAAACTTCTTATCCTCTGTGAATCCACTTCCTTACTTGTAAAGTGTAGTTAAACAATATTCACACGACCTCTCAGAGTTTCTTTTAGGGATACAACCTTCCTTTCTTGATCATTTCTCAGCTCTTAACAGTCTGGTTTCATCCCACTTTAATCCCTGGACTCAGCACTGCAATAGGCACCCCTTAATACCACCTCACGATGATTAAACCCATCTGAGGTCCTTTGACTATTACCTTTATCTCTCTGCTTCTTTGACTCCATTGATTAATCACTCCTTGAAACTCTCTCATCCTATGTCTTAAAGACACTACACTGGCAGCTCTTTTCCTCTATGGAAGTATTTTTCAAATTAAGGATCACGATTTACTGGTGAACTCACTTCGTAGATCAATAACACAAATTTGGTTTTTTTAATAAAATAAAATAGAATGGACTTGAAAACAGATGTATCACACTAATTATAATTTAAAAATTTTGGTGAAATATTTGTTTTAGGTGTACGTGTGTATGCATGTGTATGTGTGTGTATAGATGGGTTATTGTGTGTTTGTATACACTTGGCCAAAATACAAAACATATTTCTTATCCAAAGTCATGGTGAAAATTCTGCAAGCCATGGTTTCAGAGCTATATTTTCTTAATTTAATTTGCTTGCTCCTATTCTTACAGCCACCTATGATATTGACTTTTTTCTTCTCTTCTAACTGTCTATAACCCCTAATTATCTTTTTGGCAGCTCTCTCTCCTGAACTTCACAACCAATTTTTCAATACTGCCACCTGGTTTTTTATAGATACCTAAACTCATTACATATTATTGATCATTTTAATTGAGTGACACGAAGAAAGTGATATGTTAGCATGCTTAATCGGACAACAGTATGAAAGGTAGATTTGAAGAAGAGAGACTAGTAGCAGAGAGATCAGTTAGAAAGTCATTGCTATGATGCAGGTTAAAGTGATTAAAGAATAATCTAATGATAAATTCAATACCAAGTCTAAAGAATGGAAGATTAGATTATTTTTCAAACTTTTCAGTCTGAAGATGAAAGCAATTTCAATAATAATCACCAGTGATAATATGTTTATGTTTTTAACTTATGCCACTAGCAGGATACCACACCTAAATAGTTAAAAAGCTAAAAGTCTATCCAGAACTAAGTCCATTCCATAACTTACTTCCATGGAAATTTTGGCTTAACAAGCACTATCTATCTCTAGTTAGATTTAACTTTGTGCAGAGTTAATAAAAATAAATAAATACATATTCAACAAAACTAACACCTCTGAAATTCTTTTGTTAACTGAACCCATACGCTTGTGTCATAATCAAATGTGAATATAAATAAATAGGTTATAAGTTTTAAATTCTTCACATCATAAAAATTTGGGTAAAAGGGGTAATAGTTTAAACTATTATTTGGGTTTTTAAGCTCTAGATTTATGTGTAAAGATCCCCACCCCCCCGCAGTGGGATGCCAATGTCTCTTGCTCTCTTCTAGAAATGGTTTAATGTTCAAATCATGTGTCAACAAAGAAATCTATGATACTGTTATGTCAGATAATTAATTCCTCATTTTCTCCTCCTCTTCAACTAAACTTTATAAAATGTCCTCTAACCATACTTTAACAGGGTGATGACAATTTAATTAGATCAAGACCTCAGCAAAGAAGAGTCATGAAGGAATTGAAGACACTTCTGGATTACAGCTTGAGGCTTTGCTGCCATCCTTCAGTGAGTCCAGCAGCTCCATAAAATGACTACCTCAAAAATCAGTGAGTCCTTATACATTCATATTTTTACTTTCACACCAAAGAAAGAGTCAAAGAGAAAACATCCATCTATTAATGCATAATATTACTGAAAGACAATTGGACTTGGAATCAGAAGAAACTTTTTTTTTTAATCTAAGTTTATCTTTTGTGGCAATTTGACCTTGGGGAAGTCACTTAAAACCCTCTGGAGCTCAATTTTTTTCATTTGTTAAAAATTAATGTATTTTTACAATCTAAAAAGCATTGACACATGAGGAATCTAAATAACAATATTTCTCCATGTTCCATGCCAAAATCCTTTATAAAATGAGCCTACGGAAAGGAGGGAGACCCACGGCTCTACCACCGGTTATAAGAAAGAAGGTCAGGAAAAGAAGGTCATGTTCAGAGAAGTTTACTTAAAAATGGTTCCTTGTGATAGAGGCAAAGGGAATATAGTTCATACAACAGCTCAAGGTGCCCCAGAATCAATAAATAAGAAGGTTTTAAAAAAAGGAAGAAAGGAAAAAGAGGAATGGAGTTCACACGGACTCTTACATTTTCATAACAAGGAGCTGCATGCAAAGTGCATAGCAAGCACATGAGAAAATCACTGATTTCACACAGAAAGGGGTGCTACCAGTGCCACTGTCTCAATGTGAATGGGTAAAACTATGTAGCTTACCTGAAATCATTTAGAAAAAGCATGTGATTTTCATTAAAAAGTAGGTAGACATAAAGTAGAAATGCTGTTGCTAGGTTTGTATCCAAGAAGAATGGCATTACAACAATCCTAATGGAATATTATGAAAGGCTCATAGAAATTGTATTTATGACTTGCTTTCTTATACCTCCGGTGTGTATTGAGAAACGCAGAGTGGAAAATGAGCTAGAGCATAAAATCTCCCATTCTTTTTTGTTTTAATTTCTTTTTTTTTAACATTTCATTCTTAAGAGATCTTATCTAGAACAAAAGAGCAAAAAAATGCTCAGGAAGGGGGTAAATACAGGTTTGCACCATGCTCTCAAAAATAGAAATAATCCCCAGCAACAGGTCCATCATTCTCCCAAAACACTAGTCTAGAGGGAAAGATACTTTCTGGTGGCTAGGTTCCTCAAGGAAATCTTTTCTTTTTCTCCCCTGAATTTATGTCATTAATCCTCTCATTCCACAGATAACGTGAGGTTGCTAAGTCCTGGGGAATTCTTACAGGGGATACTTTTACCAATCTGTCTATAAGTCAAAAACATATATATCATTCCTATGGAACCAGATGCTTTTTACCATGCATGGTACCTTTGGGAAATGCAACTCAAAAAAAATTTAACTACATGTTGAATGAGCTGTTTTCAAGGCAAGCATAATGAATAAGAAACATCACCAGTGAACACGGATAAGAAACAAAGACAACAGAAGAGGGAGAGAACTGAAAAATAACTGACATTTCCTTAGGCAAGGCTCTGAAGAGATACCTACTGTACAAACAATAGTGCCCAAAGAGGCCATGGTTTGTGACCGCCAAAAACTAAGGGACGCCATCCAGGCAAACGGGAACACAGAGCAAAGGTTCCCAGAAGCGGGCAAGACTTGAAATCAGGTTTGTAACAGCGTTGTGGTATCAGGTTACCTAGCCATTGGAAAGATAACATGTGGATAATGACTACAGCGGGAACGAGATATGCCTTCTTGCACTATGGCGGTACCAAAAACTAATCAAAGTGTTAGGGTTCTTTTTAGGTAAGCTATTCAGGACAAAACTTAACTCTGGGTAATTACTAAAAATCAGCAATTAGCAGTACATGAAGGCAGATTTGAGTCAACTGATAAGGTCCCTATGGAAGATATAGACTGATAAAGCAGGTAGATCCAAGAAATTCATTTAGACACGTAAAATCCTGAACGAATGATATCGAAATATTTCTAAACCCTACCGCATTGGTGGGATCGAAATAACAAATATGTTGCTGGCGTTCATCAACATGAGTTCAGGAACTAAGCAAAGATGCATCTTCACACAAGGAGCGGGGAAGGACAGCTGAGCAGGAACGGGAAAGGCAGAAACTGCCCTTTGCCCACATAGACACCAAAACCTTTCCTTGTTCTAGTGCAACAAGATATTTCTTATCACACAAACCTACACACACAGGAAGAGAGGAAGTTGTAGAAAAGGTAAAAAACATAACATTCAAAGTGTCCCTCTCCTCTCTATTTTTTCCACTAGAAATTTTTTTCGAGATGAACTAAATTTAGACATGTAGTTTATGCCCCTGAATATATCAAGATTATTCCAAATTTTTACTAGTCATGTTTTTAAGTTATATTGTTTTTATTTCTCTAGTTAACAGACTGCTTATATTCAGAAATGTTTATAATCAGCTTAGACTTTCAATGATAAATTCACAGTATTCATACTAAACTAAGCAGCACAGTTTTCTTTAAAATGCAAATGAACTAAATATTATTTTTATTTTGTGATTTAGAAAGTTAAACCATTAAAACGGTTAATAAATTTGGGATCATCTCCGACTCTTGAGCCCTAAACAATAGAACTTTAAGTGAGCTGGAGAATCTGCTCTCAGTTTTCATCATCTTTCTGGATATTTCTCATTTTAAGCTTATGCCTCCCAATCCTTTATTGCTGCTCAATTTTACTTCTATTACTTTATTTCCACCCCTTAAACTTTGGCATTTGACCTCTACATTTTGACCCTTCAAGGATTTTAACAAAAATTCTCACCCCCAATTCTCCCCTCCATACTGCACTCAAATATACTAGTTTATTCAGTGATGTGATGGAATGTGTGTCCTCCCACTATAATTCATATGTTAAGCCCTACACCCCACAATGGCAGTGTTTGAGGTTAAAAAGAAAAAAGTATCTGAGGTTAAATGAGGTCATAAGGATGGGTGATCCAATAAGATCAGCACCCTTTTAAGAAGAGAAGGGAGTAAGCTCTCCCTGCACACACTCAGAGGAAAGGACCTGCAAGGATAAAGTATCTCTCTCCAAACCAGAAAGGGTGTTCCCACCAGAAACTGACCCTATCGGACCTTGATCTGGGACTTTGATCTTCCAGAACTGTGAGAAAATAAAGACCTGGTGTTAACGCCACCCAGTCTGTGGTATTTTGTTACGTATGGCAGCCTAAGTCAACTAACACAGTCCTGGATTTGAAACACCACAGTTTTCCCATGTACTCCCTTAAGCAAAAGATGGGGGGACTCACAGACAAAATGCAGCTCATAATACCAGAAATCATCAAATCACATGTATTTTCTTTATTACTGAAAGATGCCATATCTTTGGAAGAAACCAATGAAAAAATCTATAATTAAAAAGTGAGAGTTTGCCCTCTTTCAGCATTGCAGTCAGCAGTTAACACTATCAATAATGTAATGCTTATCTTTCTAGACATATTTTTGAAAGTCAAGAATTAAGTCAAGTGGATTTAATAGTTTTCTAATTCTTGCATTTATAAGAATCATCAGGGACGCTATTTTACAACATAGGTTGTTGTAATTCACCTTTAGAAATTCTAATTCAGTAGATCTGGAGTGTGATCAAGGAACCTGTATTTCAAACACCCAATAGTTCTGATAATCAACCCCAAGACCACATTTGGTCAAGCATTAATTTAAATATTCTAGTTATGGGTTCTGTGATTTGATTAATATTACTACATGTTATAATGTTGTTCAGTTACTGCATTTTCACCATTTCTCAAAAATGTATTCATTTTATGAGTTTTATAATATATTATTTGTCTAACAGTCTCTAAACATTTATGATTCCCTTCAGAAAAACAGAAAATCGTATTTTAATTGAGCTGTGAACTTGGATTCAGGCCTACTAGAACTCATAGGAAAAGGTGTTTCTCTGTTTTATTTTCCTTTTTATTAGTTTACAGTCACCAATTACCCATTTATTCCCACATTTTATGGTTGAACTAATTTGATCCCATAATCTCAAGGCATTCATAAAGACAGAAAGATTAGGCAAATAAAAGACAACCAAATGTGCTTTTTTCCCCTCTGATGAAATTTAAACTAGAGCAACTGAAGTTTATTATAAACTGCTAGTGTTAAAGAAAAACTGCACTAAAAACTCATTTTATTAAGGAGATATAGATAAATAAGAAACACTATGCTCCCTTATAGTCACCATTAATAATTTTAAAGCAATTAAAAAAATAGTCCATTAACAACTGCAGGTGATTTGTAATGTAAGTTGAACATTGTTGTCATTGGGGTCAGTCAAGATAGATTTTCATTCAATTACCTATGCATCTTACCTCCCCAAGGATACTTGAAGGAGTCATCTGTACCAAACTCTTCAGCAATTTTTTTTTTTTACTTGAAGTTCATTAGCTCAATGACAGATTGATGTATTGCACTTAAATTACACTCAAATGTCATCTTTTTAAAAATCTACTAACATAGCCTTACACTATGGAGTTAAATTCAATCATTCAATTTAGCATTTGGTTCTTTGAAGACATTACTTTCCTTTATCAAATTCAAGCTGCAAGGCTGCCAGAAAAGGTGTTAATCATGTCATTTGCTACAATTAATGTGAGCTCTGTTTTTATCCAGTTCTCTGCTCAACTTCCTTTCGCATCTTTTTTTTTAGTGAGAGCCTTCCACTGTATAATTACTTCCGAAGAGTAACTTATGTGCAGTAGGAAGCATATTAAACAATCAATACATAAATATTTATTGAATATCTACCATATTCCTGAAAGAAGAAGACCTGTGCCCTTCACGCAAAGAATTTATCATCTTATTGGCAAAATATGATTTACATACATGAAATGATTTAAGAGCCATAAAATAAAGTGTTAAATTATGTGATTCAAAGAATTATATGCTGCATGAGTTCAGTGAGGTCAGAGGACTTAATCTGAGCTCTAAAAAATGAGCTAGGTTTTGGAAGAAAGAGAGAAGAGCAGAAACCCTTACGAAACAACTTAAAATGGTACGAGTGCAGAAGGTGAGTTCAGAAGCAAGGGGTGTGGTCAATGTGACACAGAATGAGCAGCCAGCCCTCCCAGACTAGAAACTTCACGTCAGAAATAGTAGGAAAGACAGACTGTCTAAAACAAAAATAACATTTATTAGACTGTCCTGCTGTAAAACAAACAGAAGATTAAAGCTTTGATACCTAAAAAGGTGCATTCCTCAGGGAAAGATAATATTTTAAGAAGAATATTCCATCTTTGCTTCTTCATGTCATTCACCTACAGGATTTTTTTCTGCACTTAAATTTGATTCATTTTCTACCCTCACTTGGTGGGCAAAGTAGAAGAGAAGGAATTAAACTCTACTTTGTTTAAGCTTACCTCCCCTTTTTCTTTTTAGGGTGAGAAGCGATGGATTCAGCTCAATATAATCAATCACTGCCTGGGCATTACACTAGCCAAACATTTGTTAGGGTCAAAATTTTCATGTTTTTGCATATAGAATAATTTCCTGTGAGAATTATGAACAGGGAATTCTAACGAAATTTTATTGAGAATATCTCATGTATGCTATAAATGAATTTACAATGCAAAAAGTACAATATTTTTAAATTTTGGATAGGAACATCAGTTCCTCCTTACCTAGGAAGTTGGACAATTTCTCCAATTTCTTTTTACTGTCCTCTTTTTGAAAGTACAACTTGGTTTATTGTTCTTAGTTTTTCTGTTCTATTTTCTTCCTTGATGCCATGTAGGAGGTTTGCAGAAACTTTTGACAATGATGCCCAGTCTGGTTAATCCAAACATTTGGGCTGTGTGACCTCCCTAAGAATCCAGTCACACCGATTCTCACTCTCCTTCACACTCTCTGTTGTATTGTTTTCATTATGTGTATGTGTTCAGTAAAAGTGTTAGTTGCCCATTTAAACTATTTATTGTCGTCACTGCTTCAGCTGCTGCTAAATTTCTGAACTTGATCTGCCAATAACTTCCATGCAACACATGCTCACTGCAGTTTTCATGCCGGTTGCCAGTTGCTGAACTCTTTGTACACATTCGCAATTCATTGTGTTACCCGCATGTGCTGTTTCTGGCATCTGCCCTAACTGCTGGATTTTCCTGTATGGAGAGGTTCAGCAATTCCCTTTACAAATGCTCTGCCCAGTGGGAGGTGCTATTATTTCATTGTATTTGGTGAAATTGGCTATTCCCCCAGGAAATCAAACAAAATCCCTGTCTTTTATACTTCCGCATTTTCTCACTCTGACAAAAGTCAAAGGTATTTTACCCAGGGGCTATGAGCATAGCAGGAACATTTTTTTGTGTTGTTTATTTTATTTTAAACTTCAGCTTTTCCTCTAAATGTGGGTATAAAATCTAACTTTACGGAGCTTAAAGCTATAGCTAATAGCTAATGTTGCCTGAGCACCTAAGTGCAAAATGGCACACTAATGATTCACATGATTTATTTCAATTAATTTTGAAAACACACTTATGAAATAGGTAAGATTATCCCCTTTATTTAGATAAGTAAAGTTTTAAAAGTTAAAGAAATTTGCCTAAGTTAACAAAATCTGACATTTAAATATAGGTAGGTATAAGTAGTAAACTACCAGATGCCAATTTCTTTACTTCAAAATCGCATTGCATCTCAGACCATCAATAACACTGAGAAAAGAATTTAGAATATGACCATGACCTCCCTGTCCAGCACCATTATTTAAAAAAAAGCAGGCAACACTATGAGTGCCTGGGAAAACAAAAAATAATGTACTTTATATTATGCATTTGTATTGATTAAAATAAATAAAACTAGAGTCAAATTATTGTTACGAGTAGAACCAAGCTTAATTCAAATATAGAAGTTCATTACTTATTCACTTAATAGTCCAGAGGGAAGCATTTCGGTCCACAGGATAGATCTCCTCCATGCTATTACTCAGGGATCCAAACTTATAGTGCTTGGTCATGTATTACACAGGGTTTTCAACGTTCCTTCAGTCAACTTTGATTATCACCATTCAATGACCAAAAAAAAAAGAGAGAGAGAGAGAGAAAGAATATGAGTTGTATGTCTGGAAGTTTTTATAGCCAACCTTGGAAATGGTACACATTACTTCTACTCAAGTAGAATAGTGGAACCATTGGAATAATATAGTCTCATGACTGAAGCTAAGTGCAAAGAAACTTGGGAAATAGTGTAGCTAGCTAGTCATTTGTCTAGCCCTTCAATTACAATGGAAGAAAGGGGAAGTAGATTCTAAGGGACAGATAGCCATCTCCACACAGTCTACCTCTCTGACAATCAAATATCTATACCTACACCTAACAGATTCATTCCCTTCCCAAGGGGACAATTCAAAGCCTTATCCAGTTGCTGCATCCAGTTCTAAGTCCAGTATCTCTGGAATGTGAACTTTCTCCACTAAGTCTAGTTTTTCCCCCATAGTACAGACACGAAAATGAAGGCATTCTGCTTGAGTTCCAGTCATTATATGTTGATGGAGCAGAATAACCACGATAAAAATTCCTGTTAAAAAGGAGAAGAACGTGTAGAGAAACAGAAACACTCATTACTAGTAGGAATGCAAAGTGGTAAAGCCATTTTGGAAGACAGTTTGACAGTTTCTTTAAAAAGTAAACATATTCTTATCATATGATCCCGCAAATAAGTTGAAAACTTAGGTCTACATAAAAACCTACACATGAATAATTCGTGATTGCCAAAATCTGAAAGCAACCAAGATATCCTTCAATAGGCGAATGGAAAACAAACTGTGGAATATTTATGCAATGGAACATTACCCAGTGATTCTAAAAAGACCTATAAAGCCATGACAAGACGTGAAAAAAACCTCAGATGTGGATTACTAAGTGAAAGAAGCTGATCTGAAAAAGCTATATGCTCTAAATTACAAATATATGACATATGGAAAAGGCAGAACTATGGTTACAATAAAAAAAGTTCTGGTTATAAGGGGGACTCCTGGACAAAGTCAAGGTGGGGTGGGGTCAAGGGTGGGGGGAAAATGGACGAAACTGTACTTGAACAATAAAATATTTTTTTAAAAATGTTCTGGTTACCAGGGCCTAGGGCAGGGCAAGAGGGTAGGTGGAGAAAGATTTAAGGAGGAAGGGAAAGATTAATAAGTGGAACATGGGAAATTCTTATGGCAATGAAACTATTCTGTATTATATTAAAATGATGGATATATGTCAGTACAGATTTGTCAGAACCCATAGAATGTACAACACAAAGAGCAAGCCCTAATGTAAAGTATGGAATCTAGTAAATAATGTATCTATATTGGCTCATCAATTGTAAAAAAAATACCACACTAATGGAAGAGATTAATAGGGGAGATAATAGAGGAAATTGTGGGTTTTGGAGTTTGGATGAGGGGCTATATGGAAACTCTATGTACTTTCCATTCAATTTTTCATTAAACTTAAAACTGCTCCAAAAGAATAAAGAAAAAAATTTTTTAAGAGAAGTCTGGCAAAAATACAGCAATCATAATCTTTTGAAAAGATGCACTCCTGCTGGGTAGGAATTGCATGAGACCCTGCCCTGGGAGTAGAGGGAATCCCCAGACTGGCGTGATTTGGATTTCTGGGAGAAGCTTTATTGTCCACGATTCTCAGAGGTCCCTGGATTTGCCATCTGAGCAGCTCTTCCTTCTCTGCTATCTACCATGGCACATCTGTAACCAACACTGAGTATACGTCCTTCTCATAGACCAAAGAGTCGAAAACTTTCTCAGGTGAGGTTTATGGTTTCTTTGGCAGTACAACTCCCTCAAAACCAAAGTTCTTGGATTATTTCCTGTCCCTTCCAAGTACTAGTGTTCACACTCAAAATAATTTCTTGGACATAATTCTTTAGTCTGCTCTTGTTTTAACTACCCTGAAGAGTGTGTGTATGTGTGGGGGTGTGTGTACACATGAACGTACACACACACCTGTGTATAGACTTAACAAAAGAAGCTGCCCTGTGGACATCTAAAACAGTTGAATGGTAAGAGATCAGACTTTTGCTGCAAGGTTAAGTACCTTAATTTAACTTAAAAATCTTATTGGGTCTTTGCATTTGAAGCTGTTTTAAGCCTTATTTCCTGTTTGGGTTTCAGAAGCAGTTAGCTTTTCCAATCCTGTGAAGCCTGTGAATTCTCTCTCTCCCCTTCAATCTCTGTGCACAAACCAGCCAATTCTTGCAATACAGTACCTTCCTTGAAGTAATGAATAGCTGCCAAAATGTATAAACATTCCAGTTCTTTTCCAACCACTACACCTAAAACTATATGAGCATGTGGTCTGCATTCCAAGTTGTAGTTGGAGATAGCTTTAATAAATGTCAATGTTTTGCCATGATATCATGTATTTCTCCAACTTTTCAGCTTGTGACACCACTGCCCACACATTAATTTCTGGATTGGTTACAGCAGGCAAATTGGTTGAAACAAACACCAAAAATTCAGTGGTTTAAAAATATGCCTTTCTCACATAAATGGGATTCCAGGCCAACTCTGGCTTTTCTCCATGCAGCCATTCGGGCATTAGTCTAATGGTGACTCTGCCCTTTAAATCACATGCAAGGTCCAAGATCTCTCTGGTTATTGTCATGCCAGTTAAGCAGAAGGGGAAAACAGTGTGGCAAAATGCTCAGGAAACTTAAAAACCAGGTCCGTGAGCAGGGCTCATCACTTCTACTCTCATTCCATCAGAGATCACTTGGGCGTATGGCGATGTCTAACTGCAGAAAGTGCTGGGGGATGTAGTGAAGCTGGTCAACCAATTGCCCAGCACTTCAGTTCCAGTGGAAAAAGGGAGAATGTGTTATAAAAGGCAGCAATATTGCCCAAATCATAATAGACCTTAGCCTGATCCCAGCTTAATTTTATGGGATTTGTACCCCACACCACACGAAAGGATGTCAACCCACATTTACCTCAAGACACCCAAAGAGTCCTTTGGTCAGAGAAAAAAATTCCCCTTCCACTTCACTCAAAAGCTTGCCTTCTAATGTTCTGTCCCAGAATATTCTACTGAAGATAGTTGTGGTGGGAAGGTCAATTCAAGAAAAACTCCTTTCCAGAACAGCCAAACACATCACAGCACAGTAGTGCACGTTCCTATACCCATCACATGTAAAATAACCATGTGTAGAATCAACAGTCAATTTCATCTTGCACTTGCAATCCCATACCTTATACACATTCCTTTTGCAAGCACCAGGGATCAAACTTGGATTTCATTCTGCCGACTTCTTTCCAAAGTACCCACATCTCCAGAAGAACAAAAATCCATTTAGTGGCAGAGTGCAGTCTCAATGCAGACTAAGAAATAAAATATTTATTTTTAAAAGCAGTGATATTCTAGTATATCATCATCACTAATATTAAGTCACTTACTAGATATGAGACATGATTCAAAGAGGTGTACTTGTATTACCTTAATCTTCCTAAATATTATTGTTCCCATTCTACTGAAGAGGAAACAGGCTGAGACAGGTATGCTAGGCACAAGCTGAAAGAAAGCCATATGTTGGCAAAGAGTACACTTAGCTTCACAGTCCTAAATGCTTTTGTGTGAGTAAATAATAACATCACATTTTTCTCCAAGAACAAGGTATAATTCGTAAGTGATTTGTGCTTTACATTTGTGCAACGAAAGAACCACACAGGAGGGTTTCCCAGAGTGAGGGAACAGTCAGCTTCAAAGGAGTGTTCAAGTCTTTACCTGTTACAACATCTGCCTATAGCTTTTACATGACAGTTTTTATAGCTTCTACGTAACCAGATTTCAGAACACACTGTTAGGAAAACTTGCAAGTGTCAAGAGTTGCTCAGAAGCAATCTTAGCTTCTCCCTACTTAATATTTGAGTCATCTGAAGCTACTTAAATTCACACTTTCCAAGCAATCTTCTGATTATGAATTGGCTTCCCATGTGGTTCTGCAACACAGAAAAATGTGGTGATCAAAAGAACTAAGAGTATTTATGGTTTCAGTGACAATAGTTCCTTATGGCAAAATTAATAAGTGGTTTAGATTATAGAGTGTCTTCCCATGCCAATTTCCAAGAGACAAAACTGCAATGATCATGCAAAACTCAGATGTTCTTAACAAGTAATAATTAAATTTATCATGGAAAATTAATAACTTGATATTCTGGAATCTAGGAACGAGGATTGAATACAGAAACCAGAAGCCCTCACTGGCCATTTTGTTTGGTTGAAAGGTACCATGTTAAGAGTAAAATAAAATAAAAACATGAAGAAGAAGAGCAATGAGAAGGCTGAAAATTAAATTGTACAAAATTCAAATTTCATTCAGATTTCGATAAGGAGGAACTACAGGATTTTAAGGAATATGGGGATTTGGTCAAACTAAGAAAGTATATTTTAATAAGTTTGCACCATCCATGTAAGACCACTGTCATACTAGGTACTGGATGAAACACAAGAGAAAGTTTTAAATGGTTCCAATGTATAAGAAACTTTATTATTGAATAAATACATAAATAGTTTCTCAACAAGACTGTAAAAATATGTGATAAAGATTGCAAACTTGGCTGAGTCTCTGCAAAATAATTGCAAACTTGGCTGAGTCATTGCAAAATAAAAAAAAATAAGTTACAGCTGTTTTGTTGCCATCCTGAATACTCCTGAGTAAAATAATTTTTTTGTTTTTAAAAAAAGGTCGCAAGCTCATTAGATATTCAGAAAAGAGTGATAACAAGGAAACTGGAGTTGGGAGAAGATTTCTTGAAGGAAAGAACATTGGGTATGAGTGTTGCTGGTCGGACTAGGGTTCTTACGGCGTCGTGAGAAAAAGCACGTTCAGGGACCCACAAAAGAGGGCAAGGTCTGATGGTAAGGTTTATTCAGGAAGCAAAATCAAAAAGGTGCCCTTCCGATGTTCCATCATTGCCTGCTCTGGCATGGAAAATCAGGGCCAGAAATAGAGTCAATGTCCAGAGACCCTGTGTCATATTAAAGCTTAGTCCAACATCAGCAAAAGGAAAAGGGAACCAACTGTATGGGAAAATAGATTTCCCAGTGACACATCAGACAAGGGTTTGATCTCCAAAATATATAAAGAACTCACATGACTCCACTCCAGGAAGACATACAATCCACTTTAGAAATGGGCAAAGGGCCTGAACAGACACTTCTCCAAGGAGGACATACACAGGGCCCAGAGACACATGAAAGGAGGCTAAGCATTGCTAGTCATCAGAGAGACGCAAATTAAAACCATGGTGAGATACCACTTCACACCAGTCAGAATGGTCCTCATAAACAAATCAACAATCAACAAGTGCTGGTGAGGATGTGGAGAAAAGGGAACCCTAGTGCACTGTTGATGGGAATGCAGACTGGTGCAGCCACTGTGGAAAACAGTTTTGAATTTCCTCAGAAAACTAAAAATGGAACTATCTTTTGACCCGGCAATTCCACTGCTGGGACTATACCTTAAGAATCCTGAAACACCAATTCAAAATAACCTATGCACCCCAGTGTTCATAGCAGTGTAATTTACAATAGCCAAGTGCTGGAAACAGTCTAAGTGTCCATCAGTAAATGAGTGGATCAAGAAACTGTGGTACATTTACACAAATGAATACTATGCAACAGAGAGAGAGAGAGAGGGAAAGAGAGAAAGAGAGAAAGAAAGAAAGAAAGAAAGAAAGAAAGAAAGAAAGAAAGAAAGAAAGAAAGAAAGAAAGAAAGAAAGAAAGAAAGAAAGAAAGAAAGAAAGAAAGAAAGAAAAAGAAAGAGAAAGAAAGAAAGAAAGAAAGGAGGGAGGGAGGGAGGGAGGGAGGAGGAAGGAGGAAGGAAGGAAGGAAGGAAGGAAGAAAAAAGAAAGAACGAGCTCCTACCCTTTTCGACAGCATGGGTTGAACTTGAAAGCATTTTGCTAAGTGAAATAAGCCAGGAGGCAAAGGACCAATGCCATAGGATCTCACCTGTAAGTGGAACCTAATCAACAAAACAAACAAACAAGCAAGCAAGCAAAATATAACCAGAGACATGGAAATAAAGAACAAACTGACAGTAACCAGAGGGGATGGGGAGGGAGATAATGGGGGATAAGAAGGGGAAGGGTCAACAAGGAACATGCATAAAAGACCCATGGACAAAGCCAAAAGGGGGAAGGATTGAGGGTGGGAGGTGGGGGTGGCTGGGTCAGGGGAAAGTGGTGGCGGGAAAATGGAGGCAATTGTACTTGAACAACAATAAAGAAAGGGAAAAAAGTGACATAAATAAAAAGAAGACTGAATAAAGCATTGTTGACAGCAAAGGAAAATTTAAAATACTTAGTTTCCGTGAACTAAATCGTATGTTCCAGCCAAATGTGCAATAAAATAGATTTCTCTTCAATCAATCAATCAGTCAATAAAGCTTGGTTCAGTCCAGGCTCCAGCTAGTTTAGCTCGTGTTTCTGGCTGCGATCTGTTGCTGTGCTCAGGTATTCAGGCTTCCACCTGGAGCCTGCGTGTGGGTCCGCGCAACCATCAGGCATTTGGCTGTGAAGTCCTCATGGCTGGGGAGAGAGGGCACACAAGCGCAAGAGGCAAGTGGGGGTCATGAGCAAGAGAGAAAGAGCTCTCTGTCTCTTCTGGGTTTTAAACAGGAGTTTTTCCAAAATAACCAATCGGCTTCCTAAGCTTGCAAGATTTTAATGGGTCCACCCCCAGCCAGTCCATTGTTCTCCAGGCTGGATGCCAGGCCTCTATGGTCAAGCACCTCCTCCTGCCCATTCTGACTTCTGTTTTACATGTGTTTACCTCCACCTGGCAATCTGGTACCTGAAGGGGAAGGGGAAGATGTTTATCCCATTAAAGCACAATGCTGTGGCCCCCTGGTGTGTGAAAAGCTGTAGTTTCCTGGTGAAGCCAACCGGCCCAGCATTCAATTTCCCTTTCCTTTCTCCTCTTTGTTAATACCTAGCTAACTATACCACTAACATGAGGATTCAAGAAAGCTTCTAGGTATCAGCATCACAAGATACAAAAAGACACCAAATCATGTAGTAACTACAGGAGAAAGCTTTGGAACCATTAGAGCCTGCCCCCTACCCTCTCACTCCTCAAGTACTATGTACATATGATTTTACATAAAAGTCTTATATTTATTATATATATTTACTTACATGATGGGGCAAAAGTAGACTTACAGTTGTGGGTATGCGACTGATTATTATTATTGTATTATTATTTATTAATTATTACATTTTTTCCACATGAACAACTGTAAACCTACTTTTTTCCTCATCCAGTATATAAACTCTTATTTATGTAGATATAAACTCCTCTCAAGATCATTGCTCTGGTGACTATCAATTATTAAAAGTTTGAGGATACTTATATTGGGTGCCAAATTTGCTAAAACACACACACACACAAACACACCTTCAGAAAACCAAGCCTAAAGCCTGGAGCTCAGGTGGTACTGCAGCAGTCCTCCCAGTAAATGTCAATCGTTTGTCAAGGTGGGACCAACAGAATCATCTAACATCTTTAATTGGTTTCCAATACCTAAAAATCAGAAGGTATTAGGTAAAAATTCAGTTTGCCAGCTTGCATATTTAAAAAATCTTAAACCACTGTATCTGCATGCCCCCATGGAACCAATTTAACCTTTCATTTATCAAATACTCACAGACTCCTGACTATGAGCCAGGCCCCGTGCTAGTTACTGGGAATAAATCAGAGAATGGGAATGAAAATGAAGAAAGGAAAGTAGAGAAAAAGATTTCCCCAATTTCACGGAGATTATTTCAATAAAATTGATCTACTTGAGCTAAGGAGCAGCTGTCCTTTTAAACAAATAGGCAACTTTCAGGGCCCTACAATTCCCATGGCTTCTAATTGTAGACAGAGATTATGTAGAAAAGTTTTAAAAATTAATTTATGGTTTTAATTATAAAATAAAATGAAATACTGAGATACTCCCCCTTTTTAAAGCTTCTTCAATCATTTATACTTCTTATCTGGTTCAAAGGACCCCTAGCTTTGGGAGCTGTAGGATTCTCTGATTCAAGTCAAGATCTCTCACCTCTCAGAGGTCTAGCCAAATTTGGATCTGAACCTCAATCTTTTAGCCTGTCACAGTTTAAAACTTTCCTAAAATTTCTGCTAGTTAACTGTAATTTATTTAGTTATGGTTTCTCTTCCTCTACCATGTTGCATTCTTAAAAGTTTAACCTCTCGCCTTGAGACACCCTAGAAACAATTCAATACCTTTACCAATTTCCACATGATATTCTCTCACATTAAGCACATCATGATCTCAGTAGACTTTATTCATGACTTGGAGGAGTAGGCAAGTGTTAGAGGGGATCCGTAGTCACTGGCATCGAGCGCTCTGCCCTGCTTTCCGCAGGCACAATTCTGAAACCTGGCAGGAGCGACAGGGAACCTTATAGGAATGAGAAAAGAGCTTCAGTGGCTACCTCAGTTTCCCCATCCACGTTTTCCTCCAAGTGAGACACTCAGAGTTTTGAACACACATCTTCCATTGCTTTGTTAATGTTCCTTATTTTGTCTTCCTAATTCTTCACACTGGACAACTAAAATTACTTCGCAATGACTACTTACACCCAAGGTTGTGTCTCAGGTTCTTTGTGTTTGCTTTTAATTTTTGTTTGTGTGTGTATATGTAGGTTTTTGTTGGGGTCGGGGTACTGACTCTCACAAGTAGAGGCCATATGTCAGGGCTCCTGACCATGACTTCGCAGCAGCTCACTGATTCTTTCCTTTTTTTGCTCTTCCTACCTTCTCTGGGGCGACCAACGAATCCCTTATCCTATATTTTGTAGAGTAGTCTCCATCATATCCTGCATTTTCATACTCCTGTTCTACTCATAAATATTTACCTGTATTTTTCCCCCAAATAAACTTAGATTCTTTCTCGAGAGAGATTTGGATGCCAACTGTTAATTATTTTCCCATTTATTTTGACTAATAGCTGTTTAAATATAAAATCAAACAAAAATATATACAGCTTGAAGCTGGCACTAAAGGTTTGAAATTCAGAAAAGATAGATTTTAAACTAGGAAATGATGCAGGGGGAAGCCACCAAGTCAGATTTCAAAGATCTTTTTGATTCAAACAGTTTCTAAATGAAAATGAGTAGTAGAGTTAGGACTCAAACTGAAAAAGTACTCACTTGAACATTAACCATAAAGTAGAAAGTAACTTAGTGCAACCTTTCGCTAGACAGAAATGAAGGACACGCAAATGATTGCCTTGTTGAAATAACAGGATAAACAAGCCTTCCTAAGGAGAAAAATAAAAGAGAACCTGAAAAATACTCTACTGAGCTCATTGAATAAAGTTATACTATAGTCTTAATTTATCAATTTCTTCCTCTTTAGCAACTGTGAGAGGACCTCAAGATTCTTCACATTGGAGTAAAATAATAGTTTGTTCATTTTCAATGGCTTGCTAAAATTGTTTAATGGCAGATGTTACTGGAAGAAAAGGAATTCCTGTGGTGAAAAAGTACAGGGGAGTTAGGGCTCTTTCTATGACCTCACCTACTTCACCGGTCCCCACTCCCATTCCTTCCTGGATAGCAAGAGAACAAACAAGTTCAAACAAGGGATGGCTAAGGAATCTTTTTCCTGAGTGCTGTGATGTAGCTTATTTTTTATTAGGGAGGGATGGTTGTGGTAGTGAGCAAAGAAAAAAGGAGATCCTTTAAAAGACAGGACCCACCCACAGAGGTCAAGATCAATTAAAGAAGCACTACCCAAAATGCAGTTTATTTGTTCTAAAACACTTTTAATGACTACTTGACAAGCAACAATTATATCTAGTAACCTTCTGAATTTAATTATATGCATTAAAAATACAATAAAAAATAATGGATAAGATTTCCTTGCCACTTCTAGAAAAATTACTAAGGCTCAGTTCAGATAAAACAGCCAGTTACTTGATTTAAAAAAAAAAAAATCAAGTCATTGTGTGCCTGGAATAATGTACTTAATACGGTTTAAAAATAAATTTGGAAACTCCCTAAGTAGAGTCTACCTATGAGTTTTTCATACATTAAGCTAATAACATGAGTATATTTTGAAAATTTGTCAAAACAAAATTATGTTAAAGACCACGATTACCATTTTGGTGTAGAGCCATCCAGGTTTCTTCTTATGAAAAGTATAGAAGCCCAGTCCTTTCCAAGAGCCAATTCTCATTGAATGATATGACCAGTAAATCAGCTATATACGATAAGTCTTGAGATTTTGTAGAAGTTAACTTGAGCATTTCTTTATTTCCTTATCAAATTCATCTCCACATTCTGTCAATTTTCTTCCTGAGGAATTTATTCACTATTCTCCAAATCCACAGCCACCACCCTTGTCCAGCTTGTACTACCTGAAACAGTATAATAGTTTTCTAATTTCTAATTTCCTCAACTACACTCCCATCTATTAATTGCATCTCGATACAATTTCAGAGCAATCTTTTAAAAATATCAGTCTCATCATTTTATCCCCTAATTAAAAATACTTTACGGCTTTCCAATGGTATCATATTGAAGACAAAATTTCCTAGTAGATCCTCCAAGACTTGGTGAGATCTGTCTCCCAACTATGAGCCCAGTCACATCTGAAATCACATTGTCTTTTGCTCTCTATCTGTACCTAAAGTGGAGGTAATTTTCTGTTAGAGGAATGTGTACAAACTCCAGCCAGATTCAGACACTACTTATTCTAAAGTATCTCCTTTTTATTACCATCTTAAGTGTGAGATTTGCAGAAAATTCTCAACTAATAATAGTCCAATGATCCAAGTTCAATGATCCTTCTGGAATTAATTAGGTTTTAATCATTTGACCAAGACAGATTTAGCTAACATAGCAGAAATATTCCACTTTTATCTAAGGACAAAGAAGGCTAACATTAGTAATACTGAAATCAAAATCAAAATCATATTAGAATTTATTCCTTTCTTGTTGATAAATGTTTTGTATCTATAATAATAAGCTTAAACATATCATTAATTTTAAGATAATAAGAAAAAAGTAAAAAGTCATAAAATAGAGTAACTTATAATACATTCAAAACCACTTTAAACTTCCATTTTCTTCAATTCAAAAGGAGTATTTTCATCAATAAGTTATATTAAGGTAGATAAAAATTTGAAAAGTCTAAACACCTTAAAGTTGTGTTCTAAAAATGTTAATATTCTGAAGAGAAATGAAACCAAAGTTAAAACACAAAACAGAACACAACCTGAATGTTCTTGGAGAAACATAAAATGCCTTTTGAAATTTGAATTTGCACACTAAGGCAAGCAATCATATACAATATTGGAAAATCAAAGCTATCAAGCAAGAAAAAAGCTTTCCATTTAGAAATTATACTTCAGAATGTAACAGACTTTAAAAGACACTTTCAAGGTTGTTAGGCCATTTTTATGTCCTCTCTAAAGAGTTGTTATATTGTGAGACTCTTCCCCAAAGAAATACAGATATTTTATTCCCAATTTATCCTTCTTCTAGTAGGAGAAGAACAGAGAGGGAAGAAAAGTAAGATTGTCTTGCAATTTTTTCCAGAAATGTGCCATTATATCTGTTCTCTAGCTCCTCTTTAAAAAGAAAGATCTAGCAGGTAAATTACTATTCTCTTTAAATCTAAAGGCATCCTGAATGGTGGATTCTTGCAACAAAACTGAAGTAGATGGAGGAAAGAATTATCAGTGTACACACAGAACTTAAAGCACTATATTTATCAATGTTTTGCTCATTTTTTGCTCAATGTAAATACAAGACCACATATTACTATATGTTAATGATAAATTACATACATGAAATGAAGTGCAACATGTTAAGAAATAGGACACAATGTAATTTGAATAAATAATGTTTTACTAAATAATGACACAACTGTTTCAGGCTTGGTTAGCCTAAAAATTGTTTGTATGATAGGAACAAAGAAATAAAATTCCTAATGGAGGTGAGAAAACTCAATTCAGAGTCAGAAACCCCTTCAGCGCTAGTCCTGGAGTTGCTGCTTAGTATTTAAAGCCCTTACACCCTGACTCTCAGGTGTCTAAACCTGAAAATGAGGAACTCTGATAAAATTATATGATAATATAAAAATATTTTGTTAAGACCATTTTTACAGATGGCAAGGGCTTTAAATGTCTTAAAAACTAATTATAAAAACTGTAAATTTTTAAATATTAATAACTATGAACAGAACTTATCATATGAGAAGACTTCATAAAGTTTCTAGTTTTGTTTCTGACTCGTTTGAGGTAAAACATATACTTAAGGATAAACAAAATTGCCCCCCTGAATATAATGAAGACTTAAGCACAACACATAGTTTATTTGTTTTGTTTGTTTTTATCTTACTATAAACTTATTCAGCTATTCTGACAATGACCTAACTAGTTACATATTTCTGTTACAAGTTTTACCAACTTAAGTATAACTTAGTGGCCCTTACCAGACAGTTATTCTTGTTGCTTAAATTTATTTTTACTAATATATATATAAATCAGGAAGTAATGTGGTTATTTTTTAACCTTAAAAAAATAATGAAGACATACCAAGCAGTAGACACTATGTCTTGTAGTTCCAACAATCTTGTATAAAATATTTCTCAATCTTATGACTGTTTGGCAACATTATTTGCTTTTTGCACAGAGATAGCTATTTTACAATGTGAGGAAATCAAAGATATACGTCATTCATTTAGACAGTGCAGCACAATGAATTCTTTGTGTAACCTAGACTGGTTTAGGATTGGTTATCCCTTTTCTTCTTTCAAAAAAAAAATTTGGTCCAGTAGACTAGCACAGAGCATCCTAAGACTAGTTCAAAACGGGTAACCCACAGATGGAAAAAGATCTCAAGCCCCTATTAAAATCTTTGTACCTACTGTGACAGTCAACCTTCAAGATGACCTCAAAGGGTTCCCCACTTTCTGATGTTCATGGCCTAGCATAACCCCAGGCACATTGGATAGAGCTGATATATGAGGTCTGTCCAGAAGGTATCCAACCATGTACTATGAAAAATAGAGACATTTATTTAAGAAGATACAAGGTATAAGAAACATTGTACATAGGACAATGATGTCTCAGTCCCCTTCAAAGTAGGCACCTTGAAACTTCACACAGTTCTCCCATTCGTCATCAGCTGCCCCAGCATATTTTCCTGAATCTCATAGACAGTCTGAAATCTCATCCCTTTCAAGGTGATTTTAGTTTTGGGAAAAGCTAGAAGTTACAGGATACCAGATCTGGGCTATAGTGGGGCTGAGTCACCTGGGTGATTTGATGTTTCACCAAAAAGCTCTGGATGAGACGTGATGTATGAGAGAGGGCGTGTTGTGCGTGTTGTCATGATGAAACTGCCAATCACCAGTTGCCCATATCTGTGGCCTTCTGAATCATCCAAGTAGTTTCCATGGAGGACTGTTCAAGCTTAATGCAAGAAAGATGCAGATTCGTTTCTCTACTCAGTCATTTTGAATGCAAAGGCCACACAATACACATGCTCACTCAATGGTGTGTACTTCCCCCACTGACTATTTGTCAGATCCCAGCTGTTCAGCCACAGTAGGTTTTGGTGGTGAGAGGCCCAACTGAAAGAAAGCATGAGGAGCCAACATAGGAGTCACACTTCAAGCCTCAAGCACACTTTATTGCTTGTTACAGGGATTTTTATGTAAGTTTAGACAATAGTAGGATTGTGCTAAAACTTAGGTAATTGGGGACTACAGTGCACGTGTACAATGACTCACAGATGTCTGATGATGACTCATAGTTCCAGGCTGCCTGCCCTGGGCTGACCTTCAAGGGCCCCCACACTAGTACAGTGAAATCATCATTGTTTATGCATGTTCATTCCAGTGCACTCTCCTTGGTTGCCAGGTTACATCAATGTTGCATGAACAATTATATTAACAATAGTTGGACATTTTCTGGACAGACCTCATTGTATATATCTAGTAGGTATTAAGACCAGCTGATAGAAGACATAGTAGCTTCTATTTTACACTCTCTCTTGGATTGCTTACTACATGACAAGCAAGCTGCCATGTGTGAGCATACACATGCAATCCTATTAAAAGACCTATATTGAAAAAATGAAGCATCTTATCAACAACCAGCAAGGAACTAAGATCTCCAGACAGCAGTTGTATTGAATGAACCACCTTGGAGGTAGATCCACCAGCCTTCAGATGAATACAGTGCCAGCTGACATCTTATTTTTTTTAAGTTGTGTAACATAGATATTTGTTAAATAGGTGACATTCAAGAAAATCACTTCTTTGGCTTCCTAAACATACACTCATACAGTAAGTCATGGAGAACCACAAAGAAAGAAAAAGGCACCCATCTTCTGTATTTGAGCAGTACACCCAGTACTTATCTCAATCCTTAAGCTATATTTTTATTGGAATTGTGAAAAACTTTGAAGGTTTGTTAAATTAAAAGTGAGTATCCTATTTTTAATTTTTTGAAGTAACTCCATACTGCTTCCCACAGTGGCTGCACCAATCTGCATTCACATCAACAGTGCACAAGTGCTCCCTTTTCTTCACATCCTCACCAACACTCATTGTTTGTTAATTTATCGATGATAGCCATTCTGACAGGTGTGAGGTGATTATCTCATTGTAGTTTTAATTTGCATTTTCCTAATGATTATTGATGTTATGCATCTTTTTAAATGTCTATTGTCCATCTGTATATCCTCTCTGGAGAAATGTCTATTGAAGTCCCCTGCCATTTTTTAATTGGATTATTCTTTTATGTGTGTCTGTGTGTATGTGTTTTGCTGTTAATTTGTATAAGTTCCTTATATATTTTGGATATTAACCTCTTATTGGATGTATCATTGGCAAATGTCTTCTCCCATTCAATTCCACTGCTGTGTATAACATTTCTATTACTTCTAGCATTTGAAGCTCAGCTAAGTGGTCTTTCTAAAATTATTTTACTTTATTGATTATGCTATTAGAGTTGTCCCAATTCTTCCCCTTTGCCCCCCTCCCTGGTAGCACCTTACCCCCAGCAATCCTCCCTTAGTTCATGTCCATGGGTCATGCATGCAAGTTCTTTGGTTTCTCCATTTCTTATGCTATTCTCAACTTCCCTCTATTTGTTCCTACCAATTATGCTTCTTAATCCCTGCACCATTTCCCCATTCTCCTCCTTTCCCCTCCCAGCTGCTAACCCTCCAGATGATCTCCATATGTGTGATTCTGTTCCTGCTCTGGCTGTTTGCTTAGTTTATTTGTTTTCAGTTCAGTTGTTGATAGTTGTGAATTTGTTGCCTTTTTAATGTCCATAGTTTTGATATTCTTCTTTTTCTTAAATAAGTCCTTTTCACATTTCCTGTAATAATGGCTTGGTAGTGATTAACTCCTTCAGTTTTATCTCTTCTGGGAAGCACTGTATCTGTCCTTCCATTCTAAATAATAACTTTGCTGAATAGAGTAACCCAGGTTGTAGATTTTTCATCACTTTGAATACTTCTTACCAATCTCTTGCATATAAAGTTTCTTTTGAGAAATCCACTGATAGTCTTATGGGTACTGCTTTGTAGGTAACTCTCTGCTTTTCTCTTGCTGTGTTTAAGGCTGTCTCTTTATCTTTAATCTTGGGCAATGTAATTATGATGTGACTTGGTGTATTCCTCTTTGGATCCAACTTGTTTGGGATCCTCTGTGCTTCCTGGACTTATATGTCTATTTCCTTCACCAAATTAGGGAAGTTTTCTTTCATTATTTTTTCAAATAAGTTTTCAATTTCTTGCTCTTCCTCTTCTCTTTCTGGAATCCCTATGATTTGGATATTGGCATGTTTGGAGAAGTCCCAGAGGTTCCTAAGCCTACCCTCATTTTTTTGAATTCTTGTTTCTTCTTTTTGTTCTGGTTGAATGTTTATCTCTTCTTCATGTTCCAAATCATTGATACAAATCTGAGCTTCCTTCCCTTCTCTGTTAGTTTCCTATGGATTATTCTTTATTTCACTTAATGTAACCTTTGTTTCTTCATTTTTTTTTTACCATACTCGGGGAGTTCTCTGAGCATCCTGATCAGCAGTGTTTTGAACCCTGCATCTGATAGGTTGGCTAACTTCATTTCATTTAGTTCTTTTTCTGAGGTTTTTTTTCTGTTCTTTCATTTGAGCCATATTTCTTCATCTCATCAATTTGGCATCCTCCCTGTGTTTCTTTCAGTGTATTAGGTAGAGTTGCTTTAACTCCCTGTCTTAGTAGCATGGCCCCTGTCAAAAAGTCACCTGTAAATTATGTGGGGTGGAACCTTAAGTAACGGTTAGGGCAGGGCACCCACTTCACTACTTTGTGGCTGTTTGGAGAGGGCTTAGAGAGGGGACAATGCTGCCCCCTGTGTTCTGGCAGTTTGCCCAGTGCTCACTGTTTCCAGTCACTTCACCCCCTTCCCATGTGTAGCTGGTGCCCTTCCAGCTGCTGCCCTGGCGGTGAATCTTAGGGTGGGTAAGTATGCACATGTTCTAAAACGATGCTAGCCTTTTAAGTGGTAAAAGTGCAGCAATTTCTTCTACCGCTGCAACCTCCACTAGTTTTTACAGCCAAAAGTAACTGGGATCTATCTTCCAGGTGCTGGAACCCTGGAAAGTGCAGCCTGGAGCTGGGTTCACTCACTGCAAAGGTATCCCTCCATTCTCTTCTGTTGCTGCCACCACTTTTCCTCACCACTCCACCCATCTCCACACTGCGCCACTCCGCCTGGATGAATGTGGCTTCTTTAAATCCTTGTTGTCTGACTTCCACACAGCTCGATTTTCTGATGGTTCTGGATGTTATTAGTTTTGAGATCTGGTTATAATTCTTTCTATGGTTGCATGAGGATGTGAAACATGTCTACCTATGTCTCCTTCTTGACCAGAAGTCTCTGACATCTTGATTGCAACCTCCTGAAAGACCCACTGCCAGGGCCCCACCCCTAAACTACCCTCAGACTCCTGACACTCAGAAGTCTGTGAGATAATAGATATTTATAGTTATAATAAACTAATTTAAGAGGTAATTTTTAGACTGTAATAGGTAGCTAATAAAATACTAAGAACCTTTGATCTTTTATTTTCTAAAAAAGAAAAAGCATTTTGTCATTACTACCTCACCATACACACACATGCACACACTCACACACATTTGTATATATACAAATGGAAAACACACTCTAAGTATGTTTCTACTCCAAGTGCACTCAGAAAATATTCACCTACTCTAAATAATGTCCTCTTAGTTACTTTCAATACATGTTAAAATTTGTTATAAGTTTAAGATATCTTAAAACGACTGCATTTTTTAAAGACAGGAATTAATTTTCCTCTTAAAATATTTGTGTATTTTACCAAAATGAATTTAATCTACTGGTTAGCAACTACTTACCAAGAATAGTAAGCCTGAACTCTATTACATAAGTATATTATTAATAAATATTCCATTTTCTCTTTCTCAGGCATTAGGTATTCCCATGACTCAGATAGTTTATGTTACCAACAAAGACTTTCTTGTTTTGACTTATATGAAGGTAGTCTCAGGAACCACAAAAAAAATTTGCATCTGACACTAAACATGTAAGTAAGTTTGCCATCAAACATAATGCTTCTTGGCTAAAGCCTTTAACATAATACATAAACAAATTTATGAACGTATTGCTTTTCCTGCTTTGGCTCCTTTGCGTGCTTGCCACAAAGAACTCCAAAGTGCAACATCTTGAAGATATTTCTTGTATTTAACACCATAGGAAACCACTTTTGCACTCCTAATTTGTTGTGATTTTTTTTTTTGAAGTAGGGGCACTACAGAGTGGAAAGGCATGCAAGGGTTGTTTGTTTCCTACAAACTGTCCATCTTGCTGTGAATAAAGAGAAGTTGTCATCACAAGCTTGTGCAGAAAAGCACTGATTAGCACTCTGCTGACTCGTTGATCTTAAGCACAGCCAGCAGAAGCCTGATTGCAATTATTCTTGCTCCTGCGCTCTGTGTATGCATCAGGTGCAGCAGGACCCTGAGGGATGTGCTGTTTAGTATCAAAACCCAACAGAGTTGGAGAGTTCCCCTTGCTCATTCACTGGTAGGCAAGAAACATTTAGCATGGCTAAGTTGTTTGCAAGCCAAGTCAAACATAGCAGCACTCATGATCGGAGCCTAGCCAAGTGCTCATAGTGGGTGGTCAAGGCACATTTGTCTAATTTAATGGAATGATCACAGAGAGCTTTAAACTAAACTAGAGCTTTAAAAAGTTTCCACTATAAGCTCCAGCTTTTAACACTAAAATATGGTGGTGGATTGTGATCATATTCTCAGAATGTGATTACCAGGGTCTTTCTGGAAACTTCCTGTGGTGTAGACTATAATTAGTATATGTGACCAATGTGTGGTCATGATGGTGGTGTTCTAGTTAATGAACTTCGCAATATCCTTTCAATGAATCCATTCTCTTTTTCAATTATCCAGGCCTATTTCTGTTTCTTAGCAGTATGAATTTTGACTGATACAGAGGTCCTTTAAAAAATACAGTCCAGAGTTTTAAGCTTTCAAGCCACTAAAAAAGAGAAAATAAAAGTTTATGGAATCAATATAGAGATGGCAAACACATCATGATGTTTGAATATGATGTTTCGATGTAATGTTATTTTACATGACATTATAATACTAAAAAAGTAAGAAACAAAATTCTCAATTAGAAATTTCTTTACATTTATGATATTTAGCTTCATGGCAAAAATAACAATTTTTATAGTGAAAACAGTGCTCTACAAGCATTTGGGAAAAAGTACGCTAGAACATTCATCCAAGAGTATATTCGTAACTACCCCCTCACATGCTACATGTAAGCTACCATTTATTTCATATTACCCCCCATAACTTGTCTCCTTTTATTCCTAGATAATGAAATTGTAATACACTTAAAAAGCATATCAATTTATAGAATAAGCTAGGTTAGGAAAAATGACTTTAAAAGAAATAGATCCCAAAATTGATCTATAGAGGCAATACAACTTCTATCAAAACTCCACTCGTTTTTTGTTTTTTTTTTATATATCTAGAAGCTGATCCTGAAATTCAAAAGAAAGTGTAAGGAACCCAGAATAAGCCAAAAAGTCTCCTGAAAGAGCAAAGTTGGAGGATTTCCACTTCTCAATTTCAAAACTTACTACAAAGGTACAGTAAATAATACTGTATGCTACTAACATTAAGTATATACATGTAGATTAATAAAATAAAATTGACAGTCCAGGAATAAGCTCATATATTTATGGTTAATTGATTTCTACAAGGCAATTCAATGAGAAAAGAATAGTTTTATTTTTTCAACAAATAATACTGGGACAATGCATAGCCACATTCAAAAGAATGAATTTGGACACATATCTCACACTATATGCAAAAATTAACTCCAAATGGATCAAAGACCTAAAAGTAAAAACTAAAACTATAAAACTTGTAGAAGAAAACATAAGTATAAATTTTTGTAACCTTGGATTAAAGAATAATCCTCTAAGTATGACACCAAAACCAAAGAAAAAATAGATAAATTGGATTTCATCAAAATGTTCATGCTTCAAAGAATGCTACCAAAAAAGTGAAAAGACAACACATAGAATGGAAGGTTAAAAACCTTTGCAAATTATTCATATATATGACAATAATCTATTATCCAGAACAAGATTTCACCACTCCATGGGTTACGTTTTCATTATCACTTCTGATTTTAAAGCTTTACAGTGCTATCTGGATCGGTCCTGTGTGTGCCTCCTACTGGTCAGCCTGGGGCTTGAGTGGGAGTCTCTTAGTTCAGTTCTCAAAGGCACTGGTATGCTACTTACGATCAAACCCATGCCTATACCTCTCAGGAGAGATTTCAAAAGTTCCTAACAAATTTATGTGGGTTGATTTTCAAGATCCTTCCTCTTCATGACTTTCCTAGTCCTTTCCAGTTCTCTAGAGCTTCCCCTTTCAGTCCTCCATCCAGAAATCTGAGGCTATATTTACCTCACTCTGCCACACACTTCTTGCAAATGGAGCAGAGTCAATGTTCGACTGAAAACAACAGGATTTACACTACTCTCTTGAGAGCACAGGTCCTTTGATCAAAGAGGAAGTTTCCTGTCCCTCTCAGATTTAGGCATCAGTGGGCCCCTGCTATCACCCTCTTTGCTGCTAAGATGTCTTTCCTGCTCATCAACTATGAAATAGAGTGCTTCTACATAAGACAGAAAAAGATTAATATTTTATTGTTTGCATCAACAAAGAATTGTCTCATTCAAGGCTCATTCATTTCTTCATCCATAACAATGATGAGGGAATGTCTAAGAGGAAATCCACATGGAAGTAGGAGAATATAGGAGATAGCTAGACAATATTCTTTATGATTATTTCCTACCATTATTTAAATTTACTCATATAACATTTGTCAGAAAACATCCCAATTACTTTCTTTTCTTTTTTTCTCTTTTTAGAGACTATTAACCTACATTCAAAAATCCCAAACATTTTATTTGAGACTGTATAACTTGACCCAACATTATAGAAACAACTAAATTTTCACTAATAGCTTTATTTCCTTTCTATTCAAACTAAGTTGCTGGGGAAATTACTTCTTGTAGGTTTAAAAATAATTGCAAGTGTCAACACAATTGACACAGTAACTACTGGAATGGTTGTTTGATTTAAATCTAAACTCTTTAATTGGTTCTACATGAATCCCAAATAGTAACAGTTTTATAAGAACAGAGAATTTAAAAGATGACCCTTCCACACTCTCTTGGCCTACAAACTGACCTGAAGAGCCCTCCAACAAAGGCGTGTTCCATCCTACAGCTATGTGCCCCTTCCTATAAGTGAAAAGGCGCGTCTCCATAATATAAACAAAAGGGAAACATGTAATGAAACTTGAGTAATGTATTAAAAAGGAAACTGCCCTTTAGAGATAATGGATCTATTCTCTACTCCATGCATGAATGCAACTCTCATTAACACTAATGGAAGTTACACATAAGCATCAAGAAAATATAGCTGGCATAACGATTTCCAAAATGGGTAATGGCTCCTAATCTATTCCTGGCATAGTTGTGTCTTTATGCAGCCAAACAAAAGTACTCCTGAAATTTGGGGATAGAGATAAGCATTTAAGTAAATTATTTTAAAGTACTAAGAAACTCTGAGAACACAGCAGTATCTTTGCATTTTTCTTCCCTCTTAAAATACTCCTGCCAATCACTTTGATTACTTCTCTCCTGCCATTGTACAGATTTCAAGAGACTGGTTTCAAAGCAATGATATAACAAAATAAAATAAATAAGGTAGCGCATTACTACAATGCCTGACAGAAAGTTCTTGCTCAGAAAAGTTCAGTTGTTTTCCCAATCTCATTTGGATATTCTTTATTAGAAAACTGTCATATTAACTATCAATAATCCAGGAATGTTTTTTTCTCTGAATTCAAATGTTCCTGATTATAGATTATTTGTTGGTGTTTTGATAGTTTAAGTTAGTTGCCTAAAGCCTTTTTATTGTAGAATTTATATATATGTATATATATACGCCTCCAAAGCTCCTGAACTTTCCACAGCTAGACAAGGTTACCTCATTAATAAAACTGAATTTTATTTAGCCAGCACCCCCTATTCCTTGAGTTAGTCATTGAGGCCATCAAATTAAAAAGCTTTTGGCCTCCTACAAAACTCCCAATTATATGTACCCCAAGCTACACGATCTACACACTAGAAAACAACACAGTCTAATTTTCTGAGGTCTACAGTGGCCATATTATTTCATATTTCTATTACATGTATATTTCTCTTAATCCCAAATATATCTTTTCAAGGGTATGTTTTTCCATTCTGATTCATAAGAATGTTATTTGTTTTCTAATTTCTTCATGTAAAATGAGGATAACCTGCCCTCCACTTACACACAATTGTTGAAGGATAAAATTTATGCAAAATAATCTTGTTTGTTAGGGTGAGCTATTTTGTAATTTTTCTGTTCCATGACCTAAAATAATGCTTTCTGCAAAATAGTTCTAAATAAATAATGAATGGATGACTTTGACCTCTTAGTTCCAAATATAACTCCAAAGAATAAATACCATATAAACCATTAACTATTTGGGGGGAGGAGAGGACCCTCCATATGTACATGTATAATTAAATTTGATGATTGTCTCCTGTTAATCTGTCTCATGCAATTCTTAGACCAACTAGAAGAATCACTAGGGAAGAGAAGGAAAAAGTTTTGCTCCCCTAAATATTATTATATTATCAATACAATTAAAAGAATTCATTTTTAGTGTTCTAAAAACAACATGCCTTAGGACAGGTAACTAACATTTGCTCTACCATTTTCTTCACTTACATTTGTTAATTTCACATATAAATGGGCAATGTGGCATAACAGAAACAGCATGGGAAATCCCAAATAATGATTGCTCAAATCCATAAAAATACTTGTTATAATATTGATGATCTTTATGAAAGATTAAATAACTTGTTCTGTTCCAGTCTTCACAGCTGGAAAACTTGGAGTTGAATGTTTACCCTGCTACACCTGTTACATATAATGCACAAAATAAACTTTTGTTATCTTATTATCATCACCATCAACAGTATTCAAGTCAATAAAGTGAGGTTTAAAAGAATAACTTCATAATCTAACATTTATGTGCACATTTTACTGAAATGTGTTTTTTAGTTTGCAAATAATATCTGCTTATTGATGAGCCTTACATTAGTTAGGATACACAAAGCAATTGCAGGGAACAAAAAATATTTCCTAGCACAATTGCCTCACAAAATAGAGAATGACTGTGATATTATTGATCACAGTGTATGCATTCTATCAGCATGACACTACACTTTTTTCTGCAAAATCTAAATTTATATACCCAGGTGATAAATTTGTGCCCTGGGAAGCTAAAGTAACCAATTTTTTTTCACTTTTTTCCTTACTTTCTTTCTTCCTTTTCTTTTTTGTCATTTCCAAAATTTAAAATTCATTTGATATTCCAAGAAAATAAAGCTATTTGCTGACTTTCTCCCCTAGTTTATTGTTTTCTTCTTCCATCCCTTTCCACAAAATTTTTGAGGTTCTTTACTTTCAAAAATACCTCAAAAACTCATTTACTGTATATAAGAATTACAGTACTGTTTGTGAGAAGGAAATTGGTGTTACTTTATGTCAATTTAAAATTAAGTACTAAATCATCAAACAAGTACTCTCAAGAATAAATTTGGTCCCCCAAATCTGAGCAGCCTCTTTGCTGAATTTTCACAGCTGAATCTCTACAAAGACCCAAAATATTGACTCAAAACTTAAGAGAAAAAACTGTAATTGTCAGAAGCAAAATAGAAGCCTCAAACACACAAGAAATCAGATACATAACTTGTAAAAAAAAAATTATGAGTTTATACCAAACTATTTATTAAGGTAGAACATTGAACACCTTAGTACCTATTGAATAACAAGTACAAAGACTCTAAAGTCTCTCTTGTGGAAAGATCTACCACAACCATGTCTAACCATATTTATGTCCCCTTCCCAACATTTCTCTTTGCTCATGTTATATGTACTTCTTCTAAAAATAAGAAAAGTACTAGCTACATCTTAAGAGTCAAAATGAACTCATTTTTCCCTCTTGGTCCATAATTATTAATGTAGTATACTTTCATATTTACTGTATCAAGCAACATACTAGTCAACACCTTAGCCAAACAGTTTTCAACCAGTGCTGCAAGAATTTACAAGATGTGCAATACCTGACTATTTTGTTAGGGAGCACTGGCATCTCTTCCCTTAGATTGTTAAAAAAAAAAAAAAAAGACAACAACCAACACAAAAGCCATGGAGCATGAATGTCCTGTCTTGAACCATAAATATGTAGGTCATATGATAGAGTTGCTTCTTATTTGTTACATCACATAATGAGGTTGCATTTGATTAGTTAATTCTTGGTAGCAGAAATCCTTCTATACAAGTGTAGGCACCTGATTTTTCAAAAAGTTTCTTCGGAGTAAAAAGTAGATAACTACTATTTTTTTGTAAATCCATCAAAATTATACCTATTTTTGTCAGATTGGCAAAAAAAATATTTTTGGTGTGCCACGGAATTTTAGTAATTAGTTTATGTGTGCCATGAGATGAGAAAGGCTGAAAATTGCTGCTTTAGCCATACGTCCCCCCATACTAGTCTTTAATTAGTGTAATGGAACACTGAGTAAGTCTTACAGAATTGCCTCCTAGTCTATTCTGAACCCACCTTGTACTAAGCTATGCTTCTTTTCAGATCTGAAGAGTTAAACCTTGAATTGGATGGATTAAAGCAATTTTTTTTATTAAAAACACATATGGAGAAAAATAAACTTAAGAAAGAATAAAGATTGACTCTGAACATTGGAACACCTAAAGCTCAAAACACCAGAGAATAGAGTTATATTAAAATAAGTATAATTTAAAAGTCAAATTTAAATATGTGCAGAAAGCATATGAAATTATGTGTATTTAACATGAAGAACAGACAATGTTATTTTCTTCAAAATTCTTAAGTTTCATTAATGAAATAATACACTGTTTAAAATTTGCAGAAAACCACTGTAAAAACGGAGAAGTGTTACTATGGCAACAGAAAACCATTTAACTAGTCTTAGGCTATAAAAAGTGAAAATGGATTCCTACTCCATGAGAAATAATATTAAAGAGGCGTATGAGGCATGGTAGTTACACTTCTGACTTCCTAAGTATTCTAGTAATATTTAAAAGCACCTTTCTTATGGAAATGTTATATTCTGAGGCTTTGGAATTATTTTTTTTTTAATGTAGAAATCATAGCTCTAACTCTGAGAACAAAATTGATGTTTCTTGGAATAAAGATGGTATACCAAACAAATTTATTTCATTTTTTGCTTCATTTAACATATATTTATTAGATTTCTGTGTTTCAGCACTGTGACAGGTACTGTGGGCAAAAAGAGAACAAAACAACACAATCCCTATTATCTGGCAAAGAAAAACGAAGTAGGAAAAAGGGCACTAATCATTTATTCATGTATATAGTTATATATTATCATAAAATCTTTGCATATGTTGTTCTTGTGGATGGAAAAATGTATAGCAAAAGAATTTCTGACATAAGGAGTATGTTGTAAATTCTAGAAACTATTTTAAAAAATCCAGTAGGGGACCAAACATAAAGGATCTTGGAGGATCAGAGCAGAACTGAATGACATAAAGATTGAAAAAACAATCCAAAGGATCAATAAATCCAGGAGCTGGTTCTTTGAAAAGACAAACAAAATTGATAAACCTTTAAGCAGGTTTATCAAGAAAAGAAGGGAAAGAACTCAAATAAATAAAATCAGAAATGAAAGAGGAGAAATCATGACTGATATAACAGAAATTCAAAGGATTGTAAGAAATTACTACAAACAGCTATATGCCAAGAAATTTGAAAACCTCCGTGAAATGGACAAATTTCTAGAAAAATATAATCTAAATTTGAATGAAGAAGAAGCAGAAAGCCTGAACAGACTGATAACAGCTGGTGAAATTAAAGCAGTAATCAGAAAACTCTTGGCACACAAAACCCCTGAACCAGACAGTTTCACAGGAGAATTTTACAAAACATTTAAGGAAGGCCTAACCCCTGTCCTTTCCAGACATTTCAAAACCTCCAAGAAGAGGGTGCACTCTCGAATTCTTTTTATGAGACCAGCATCATCCAAATCACAAAACCACATAAAGACACAACAAAGAAAGAAAACTACAGGTCAATATCACTGAACATCCTAAAATCCTCAACAAAATATTGGCAAACCACATCCAGCAATACATTAAAAAGATCATACACCATGGTCAAGTGGGATTCATTCCAGGGATGCAAGGATGGTACAATATTCACAAATCAATAAACATAATACATCTCATAAATAAAAGGAGAGACAAATATCATATGATCATATCAATAGATGCAGAAAAAGCATTTGATAAGGTACAGCACCCATTTATGATAAAAACACTCAGCAAAATGGGAACAAAGGGGGCATATATCAACATAATAAAG